>CAUYUJ010016190.1:234862-289862 GCA_963575745.1 Prorocentrum cordatum | reverse complement strand
TACTACTACTACTACTACTACTACTACTACTGATAGTACTGATAGTACTACGAGCACTACTACTACACTACTACTACTACTACTACTACTACTACTACAACGACTACTACCACTACTACTACTACTACTACTACTACTGCTACTACTACTACTACTAATACTACTACTACTACTACTACGACTACGACTACGACTACTACTACTACTACTACTACTACTACTACTACTACTACTACTACTACTACTACTACTACTACTACCACTACTACTACTACTACTACTACTACGAGTACTACTACGACTACTACTACGACTACTACTACTACTACTACTACTACTGCTGCTACTACTACTACTACTACTACTACTACTACTACTACTACTACTACTACTATTACGACTACTACAACTATTATATGTATATGATTATTGCTACGTCTAATACGATTTCTCTCTCCATTTACCCCTGGTTCCCCCCGCCTCCTTCCCTTCCGAATTTGTTTATCCTTTGCAGTTTTTGTTCCACCATCCTGTGGTGTTGGTTTGTCGATTTGAAGATACAGCGCGCCGTTCCCCACTTCCGCTCTTCATCCTCCCCCTCCTCCGTCCTCCCATCGCATCAACATCATTACCGTCATCATCATTGATTTTGGCATACCCCTGACACGGTTCGTGGCCCCATAGGGCGGCCCCACCCAAATTTCCAGAGGCGACGTCCCCATGCTCCCGCGCCATTCATTTTGGCACACCCCTCACACGGCTCGTGGCCCCATAGGGAACAAGTTGAGGCCCCAGCGACGACGTTCCCATGCGCCCACGCCGCCCATTGCGGCACACGCTTCGCAGGCTTCGTGACTTCATAGGGAGCTCCACCCAAGGCCCCAGTGGCGACGTTCCCATGCACCCCAGCCGCCCATAGTGGCACATCCTTGTAGTTCCGTGGCCCCATAGGGAGCTCCACCCCATGCGCCCCCGCCGCCCATTGTGACGCACCCATCACACGGCCCGTGGCCCCACACAGCGTTACTTACGGCTTCAGTGGCGACGTCACACGCGTCCCCGCCAATCATTTCGGCACAGCCCTCACACGGTGCGTGGCCCCATCGCTCCGCTCCGCCCGCGGGGCGAGAGGCCGGGAGAGGCTCGGGACAGTGGGCGCGTGCCCCAGGATCTGAGCAGTGGCGAGGCGCCTTGGCTTTCCTATAGACCCCCAGAACAGTTGTCTGAGAACCTTGTGTGGTTTGTACGGGAAGTTATTCGAACATTCTTGGCCGAGACTGTCTTGTTTCAGCACGTCGGGATCATGTTCTAAGAACCTTGTTTTTGTTTCTGGAACATGCGTGGCTTCTAAGAACATGTCGTGGTAGGCCTGTAGGAATGCTAGGACGGTCGGTCCCTGCTCAACCCACGGGGGTACCGCCCTCCATCCATGATATCTTTTTGGAACAGTTCAAGCTTCAGGACCATAAGCTGCGAGGAAGTCTTAAACGAAACGCCCGGCCCGCCGATTCGACCTTTGGGTGCGACAGGGAGGAGGTCTTCAGAAGGAGGAAGGCAGAGGTCGAGGAGGGGGGAGGAGCGCCAGAGTGAAACCCATGATGCAGCAGCGATGCTGCAGCACCCCCCGTGACCAAGACCATTCCTCATGAGTCCCTGCAGGCACTCCTGCTCTCTCTGCGGGAGAAACACCCCCCTCGACAGGCGAGCGCCCCGTTGGCCTGCCACTCTGGCAAGACCCTTCTTTTGTAGACTGTCCGTTTCCGGCCCGCGTGGCTGCACGACATGCTCGAGCACGTGCCCTGCGGGAGCTCAGTTTTGACAAAATTGCCGTCAGTGTAAGCGTTGCCCACGCTCAAATGTATTGGAGCGCGCGCGGGGCTATGGCGAGGACCACGTTTTGAACGGCGCGCGCGCGGCACCCCAGCGGGTAGCGTTAAACGCCCGTGTCCCATCCGTGCAACCGTGAGGGATCAAGATGTTCAAAATAACGCAGCACCCCGCAATTCAGAATAAGAGTGAGGGGGCGTTCGCGGGCGTCGAGTTTGGGACGCGGGTGGGTCGCGGGCTCTCCACCGCCACCTGGCAGGCGCCAAACATTTTTGATGTGCACACTGAACGCGGAACGGGTCGCGGGTGGGTCGCGGTGGGTCGCGGGTGGGTCGCCAGGTGGGTCGCGGGTGGGTCTCGGGGTGGGTCGCGGGGTGGGTGGCGGGTGGGTCGCGGGTGGGTCGCGGGATGGGTCGAGGGGTGGGTCGCGGGTGGGTCGCGGGGTGGGTCGCGGGGTGGGTCGCGGGGTGGGTCGCGGGGTGGGTCGCGGGGTGGGTCGCGGGTGGGTCGCGGAGCGGGTCGCGGGTGGGACGAGCCCAACAAACAACAACAACAACAACAACAACAACAACAACAACAACAACAACAACAACACCAACAACACCAACACCAACACCAACACCAACACCAACAACAAGAATCCGCATCGCGGAATTCCACTTCAGCCACGAACCCAGGGACAGTGACTGACCGTTCGATTCAGCCCCCTCACTCTGATATAGTCGAACATCTGGGGCAGGACGCGCCCAGCCCGCCCTGACAACACCCGATGCGCTGGGGCGTTTGGGGGAGTTACCCGAGAGGGTGGACTGGATGCAGCACCAACGATGCTTCAACCTAACTCCCGAGGGGGGCCAAAAACTCCAAGAATGAGGCCTCCCACGGCGACGCCCCTTCACACACTGTAGCTGTGTCGCGGGCCCTTTCTGGGCACAGGTTCCTCCATGAGGCGTCGTGGCTTCGGGGGCGCGGGCCCCCTGTCTTGAAAACGTGCTGGCCGCCATCCGTGTACACGTGAGCGGCGATTGGGGAGACTTCGGGGCGCTGACACGAGAGCCGCTTGAGCGACGCAGAAGAACCGACGCAGAAGCGAGCCGTTTTCACCGACCTTGCCGCGCGTAGGCGCCCTCGTTCCAGTGCCAGCCACCGCGAAAGGTCGCCATGCCATCTCGCGTGAGGCTATTTGTTGGTGTTGTGTTTCGTTGTTTTTGTTTTGCTTCGCCGCTCAGATTCTGAAAGCGACAAGCTCTCCATCCATGCAGATTCTGGGGTACTTTCAAAACAAGTTGTGCAGCGCGCAGTGCAAACCAGCGTTTTTGAAGACCACTCCGCCGACGAGAGCGTTTTGAGGCAGAAAGCCCCGCCCGGCCTGCGCAAACCCGTTTGGTGCCTCGGCGAGGAGAGAGGGTTTGACAGGCTGGGAGAGGCAAGAGCGGAAGAGGGTCGACGATCCTCAGGAGACGTGTGAGCCCAATGTGTGTTGACCCTGCTCCGCCTGGACCTCCTAGATGGGGTCGGAGGAACGCGCCGCCTCGCCGATGCATCGGCGGTGCGGCTCGATGTGGGGCTCAGTTTTCTTCACGCCGACATTGCCGATGCATCGCCGACACCGCCAGTGCATCGCCGATGCACAGTCGGCGATGCCTCGGCGATGCGGCGAGCTTCTCCGGCACCATTCCCTTGGACCCCATCGGAGAGGCCTCTAGTTCTGAGGACCCTCGCGAGGGAGGGGGGGGGCGTCCAGCCAGACGTGCCGAGCCTGCACTCCCGCGGCGCCGGTCTTCGCTGGCTCGATCCGGAGCGGCGCGCGGGCCGCGCTGGCCAAGCCGAGGCGGGAGGGGCACCAGGGACAGCAGCAGGGACGCCCTTTTCACCCTCTGCTCCTCGCCCTGCTGCCTCCTCCATCTCCCTTGTCCTTCCTACCCTCTCAGACATGACCGCGTCGGAAGATAGAGCAGGACGGGCAGTTTTTGATCATTTTGGGGGCCCTGTGGGGCCCTCGCCGGGCCCCAGGAGCGTCAAAACACGAGTCAGGATGAAAGAACGGGCCCAGGGAAAGTGCATGGTTTGAACTTCCGGTGGCCTCGTCTACAAAAAAAATCAATACGTCGCATGTTTGGGCTTCCGTCCTGCTCTGCACCATCTTGGCACAATTCGGCGAGGAGTGCCAGATCAGCGCTTCGTTCAAGAAGCCCTCGGGCGTATCATGCCCAGTTGCGCAGAGTTTTTGCCACGCCCACCCTGGCGCGATGTGGCTTTATTGCGTGAGCGGCATACCTGTGACGTCTTTGGCGGGTCGCTTGCGCACGGCCGGCCCGAGTGGCAAAGCAACGTGTTACCTGACGCCGGTCCAGCCTGCATGTTTGCGACACGTTCTTCGGTGTTGCTGGTATTTCGTGCATCCCGGGTGACCGCGCTCCCTCATCTGTTTCGTCGGTCGTCGGTGGTCCCCTTGCCCCCTCGGTACCCTTGCCGGCGAGGTCACTCTCACTCCGTCGTGATAGCCTGCCTGACGGTTTGGGTTACGCTTGGCTGATCCAGACCCCCACGCGCTGATTTGCCGCAAGAGTCCCACCGTCCTAGAATTGTCAAGGTGCCCGCGCCCGCTACCACAGCCTGGCCCTCCCTCGGATGAGTGCTGAGGCGTGGGAATTGCTAGTGGTCGCATGTCGCCTGGACTTCGAGCCAGTATCATGCCAAGCAGCGGCCATCGGGCCTTGCAGCCCGCATCTGGCTGAGTGCCGACTTGGCCAGACGCCCCGGCTTGCCATTTCCGGACTCGCTGATTGCAGCTGTGCGGCTGGCCGCCCTGTTTGCTCATTGGTACTCGAACTCCAGGTCTCGCCTCAGTTTGTTCGGGCGGCGAGTGTACGCTCGCGACGTTGCCTGGCTGGTGGCGATCTTGCTGGCCAGCGCAGTGGAGACAATCATAGCAACGTGCTTTGGGCAGGTACCTGGGCCACGCGGGCGGCGCAGCGCAGGCCCAAGCCCCAGAGGCACAGCAGGAACTGCGCGATCTTGCGGGCTCGTCGCGATTGGTCGGGGCCTCGTCGGCCCAGACCCAGTTCGCTGTGGACCTTGTTGCAGGCGCTCTGTGTGCCCACCTTGGCGAAGTTGCCGCTGAGAGACAGGCCTGCCAGCCCCAAGAATGCTCAGGCATTCTGTTCCCCCTTGCGGTGGGGAAGGCGGCCTGCCTTCACTCGGCACGTGCGGCTCGATACCAAGGGCAGCGCCGAAACACGCGGCGCGGCAGAGGCAGTCCGCACGCGTGTCCAGGCAGCCCAGGCGACAGCACTGCAAAGCGTCACGCAGGCAAGAGGGAGGGAGACGACGAGAGGCGGCCGCGGAGAGGAGGCGGGAAGCGAAAGCGCCCTCACGCGGCGAGGCCGCGGGTGGGCGCGCGGGGCGGCCGGGCCGCAGGGCAGCCACTGGCAGCGAGCGCGCGGGCCCGCGTCGCGGGCGCACCCAGGGAGGAAGCAGCTGCAGCACACACTGCCAAAGCGGGGCCCAGCAAACCGGGAGCCGCAGGCACTGCGGGCTGCCAGGGCGGCGAGCCAAGGGCGCGGCGAAGGAGGGCCAGCGGTTGTTGCGCGGGGCTGCTGCGGTGGGCTGGGCGTGTGGCCCAGGCACCGGTGCGGCGTGGCGGAGGCGAAGCGCAGCCACGAGTAGTGGCGGCGAAAAACGGGGCAAAGAGGCCGGGCAAGGCCGAGTGGCCAGTGAGAGCCCAGGCGCCCGGCTGCCGCAGGGCGGCGCGTGGAGGCCACCTTGCAGGCTAGAACCGGCGGTGGCGGGCAAAGGAGCAGCGAGCGAAGCCCAGAGCCAGCGCACGCACCACAGCCATGAGCAGAGCGGCGCCAAGCAGAAGCGGGAGCTGCGCGAAGGCTCCCGCTGGGCAGCCGGGGGGCAAACAAAAAACTGTCCTGCACAAGTTTAACCTTAGAGTTGCGCGTCCTCCAGCTGCGCTGTTTACGCCTGGCTGTACCCCTTCCGCACCAAACGTGCGCATGTGCCGCGAACGACTAGACAGCAAAAGGAGACCGCAGGGCAGCGTATCCCACGGCAGGCGCCCTCCAGAAGCACGGCGCGCCCCGGCAGAAAGCGCCAGCTCACATGTGCCGCGAGGCCAGGGCGAGGGCCGCAGAGCCCGGCTGGACGAAAAGGGGGGTGGGGAAAGGAGGGGACGCGAAATCTGCTGCGTGCAGCTGGTGCCGGCCCCACCGAAGGGCCCATTCCTCGATACATGACCGCCTCCGGCGCCTGGAGGCGCTGGGGAGTCAGCTACGTGAGCTGACTCTCCAACCCCCCCTTTCGCTGACCACCCCCTTCGCCAAGCCCGATCGAGAACCAACTCCCAACGTCGACAGCGCCAGCGCCGCGGACGGCACGCAGCCCGAGATGATCGCCAACAGTCTGCCGCTGTGGCACGGGAGAGGGGGCAATGACCATCACTTTTGTGTGCTCGGCCGACACGGCGCCGCCCACCCGCGCACTGTAGACGAGGACGAGGCGCGGCCTGGAGCCGCAAGGCAACCACATACCTGGAGCACCTGGGCGCGAAGCGCTGCAGGCAACTGCACGGCCCGATCCTCGCGTGGGCTTCTGCGGCCTCGGGGGCGGCCGCCCAGGTCCAGTGATGGACAAGTCTTGCCCCCGTGGCCGCCACGCAGGCCTCTGTAGCCTCCTTGCTGCTCTTGTCCCTGGGCGGCCTCGCCTGCGACGTGGGCGGACGCTCGCCGCACAGAGGCGTCGATGCCCAGCCTTTTTGGCAGCGCTCACTTTTTGTTGCTTGTTTTCGCGTCGCGAGGAGACAGAGGAGAAGGAGGAGCAGGAGGAGCAGAAGGAAAAGGAGGAAAAGGAGAAGGCGAAAGAAAAGGCCAGGGGAACGAGGAGAAGACACCAAAATATTAGTATTTCCCAGCGATGCGGGGGCAAGCCCTCCACCCAAGCTTGTCCCACGTGCCGACAAGAATCGATCAAAGCACCAGTTCGAGGACCTCGCCGACACAGATACACTAGACTGTTACGTTTTAGCGATCTTGAGCTGGGCCACAGCACGCACCCGGGAATGGCCACACTGCTGCACACGCCCAGTGTCGAGTAGCTTTACAAAGCTCGCCCTGCCACGTTGACCTGGAAAAAAATTGCTACAAGCGTACACTTTCAGAACAAATGCGCGCGGCGCAGACGAGAGAGCGACACTTTGAAAAGTGTCCGCCTTCAGCCTGTTCAGCTTGAGCGATCCCCACCCCTCCTGTCGTGTTGCGTCCTCGTTTAAGAAAACGGACCCTCTATTTTTTGTGTTGTTGCTGTGCCTCTCCTCTCCCAGTTCCAGTCCCTGGCCGAGTCCGCAGCGAAAGAGGACGCTGCACCCGGCCCCCTCCAGCTGGTCCCCTGGCTGAGCTGCCGGCGCTCGCGGTCGCCTTAGGCGGCCCGGCGGGCCCGCCGGCCGCCGCGCAGTCCGCCGCCGCCCGCCGCCCGCCCGGCCGAGCCGCCCTGCGTGCCTCGGCCCCCCGGGGCGTCCAGAAGCAGCGGAAGCTCTCGAGGCCCTGGCCCGGCCGGCTCCCCTGCGCGCCCGGGCCCGGCGGCCCGCGGCTGCAGGGCCCGCCGGCCCTGCCCGCCTGCCGTGCGAGCGCTGGCCCAGGAGCTGAAGCACACGACCAGCCAGAGCAGCCACAGGGCTCGCTGCCCCTAGTCCCATGTCTGCACGGGCCAATGTAGTGGTCGACATTGAGCTAAATTTTCTGCCTCTGCCTGCAGATGATCGCCAGTGGGGCCCGCTGCCACTGCTTCCGCTTGGAGCACGCGCCAATCCCAGGCCTGTACACCACGACGTCGGGTCCCAGCTTCGCCTCCAACATCACGCTGAGCAGTTGCCACTGTCCCCTTCTTCTGGCCCGCGCTGATTCCAGCATTGTAGCTGATGACGTTTGGCTGCAGCTTCAAGTCCCTCATCTCGCTGAGCTGCGCCGGAGCCCGCTGCCACAGCGCCCCTCTCGCCTGCGCCGATCTTAGCGCTGTGGCCTGTTACGTCAGGTCAAAGTTTGGCATCCCACCTCTCGCCGAGCACCGCCAATGCCTGTTGCAACTGCTCCCTCTTCTCGCACTCTCTGGTCCCAGCAGTGTCGCTGCTGACGTCGGGCTGCACCCCACCTCCCGGCCCCTCCCCCGCCCCACCCCTTTCGGACTTTGGTACTCCACTCTGCGCCACCACGCACTTTCCACGGGTTGAGGGCGGCTTTTGTTCGGAAGGTTGCTTTCGCCTGCACGCCGCGCGCTCTCGTTTTACAGCACATACCACGGCCCACGACCAACGTATCAGACATTGCGTTTGAGTCGGCGCTCGAGTCAAAAGACAGTAAATGTTATATTGGTTCGCGGTGTTGCTGGCCCGAACAAGAAATCTCCTTGTCGCTCGGCAGAAACGCCAAGACGCGACAGTCAAGTTGATATTTGGTGTTGAGAACTCTGCGTTTTTCTTAGCAAACCCGTGCATCTCCAGACAGACCCCTTCCAATGGTGCAGTCTCGCCCCTTTCGCTTCAGCACACCCCACACACGCGTCGTCTCGCCAGAGGGGGCCGCACCTCAGGCCCCAAAGGCTGCGCGTGGTGGTGGTGGTGCTGCTGCTGCTGCTGCTGCTGCTGCTGCTGGTCGCCGGGTGGCGATGCTACTGCTGCTGCTGCTGCTGCTGCTGCTGCTGCTGCTGCTGCTGCTGCCGCTTGTTGTCGCTGTAGTGGTCGTGGTTGTCGTGGTGCTGCTGGTCGCCGTGTTGCTCCTGGTCGCCGTCGCGGTGGTGGTGGTGGTGCTGGTCGGCGTGCTGGTGGTGGTGGCGCTGCTGGTCCAAGGCGTGGTGGTGGTGGTGGTGTTTCTGCAGCTGCTGCTGCTGCTGCTGCTGCTGCTGCTGCTGCTGCTGCTGCTGCTGCTGCTGCTGCTGCTGCTGCTTGTTTCGGAGGGCACCAACTATACACCAACACCGTTCCTGGCCCAGGATCACCCTGGGCCCATGATCGGTGTATATGCCTTCTTGCCCAAGGCAGGAGGGCGTATACACCGATCCTGGGCCCAGGGTGGTCCTGGCCAGGATTGGTGTTGGTGTATAGTTGGCGCCCTCCTATTGTTGTTGTTGTCGCAGTTGTGGTAGTGGTTGTCGTGGTGCTGCTGGTCACCGTGCTCCTCCTGGTCGCCGTGGTGGTGGTGGTGCTGCTGCTGGTCGCCGTGCTGGTGGTGGTGGCGCTGCCGGTCGTAGTCGTAGTGGTGGCGAAGGTGGTTCTGCTGTTGCCGCTGCTTGCCGCTTGTTGTCGCTGTAGTTAGTGGTCGTAGTCGTCATGCTTCTGCTGGTCGCCGTGCTGCCCCTGGTCGCTCGCCCTCGTGGTGGCGGTGGTGCTGCTTGCATATTAAGCTAGAAGCGAACCGCTCTCAGTCTAATATGCAAAGCGAGTGCGCGTGTAATGCGGGAGCCCGGTTTTGAAGACTACCTGTCCGCAGTATTTTCAATGTCTTGATTGTGTTGTGACGACTGGGCACGGCGCGGAGAGACGAGATCAGCATCTTGAAAACAACTTGCGCACAGTGTGCGCGGCGCCGAGGCGAGAGCCACATGTTGAAAACCGCCCGCTCTCCACTTGCGAAGTGGCTGCTAAGCTTCAGCTTCAAACATGGCTGCACCATGTTTGGCAAAACGCCACGCCCGCCCTTTCTACCGGCCTATTAAAGAAAGTGAGGGGGAGGAGGGGGGACAGGATGATGAGGAGGAAGACGAGGACGAGAAGGAGGAGCAAGGAGGACGAAAGAGGAGGACGAGGAGGACGAGGAGGAGGAGGACGAGGAGGAGGCGGAGACGGAGGCCGAGGCGGAGGCGGAGGAGGAGGAGGAGGAGGAGCAGGAGGAGGAAGAGGAGGAGGGGGACGAGAAGGACGAACAGGACGAAGAGGACGAAGAGGACGAGGAGGCGAGGAAGACGAGGAGGGAGGAGGGAGGACGGTGGACGGAGGAGGGTGGAGGGTGGAGGGAGGAGGGGTGGGGAGGAGGAGGAGGAAGAGGAGGAGGAGGAGGAGGAGGAGGAGGAGGAGGAGGAGGAGGAGGAGGAGGGAGGAGGAGGAGGACGAGGAGGAAGAGCAGGGAGGACGAGGAGGAGGACAAGCAGGACTCCGTTGCCATTTTGGCTTAAGGTTCGGGACAGGCCCGAGGTTGAGCGAGGCAGCCTTGCTTATAGGCGGCCCAGCTGCCAAAGGCTGGCGGACACGCATTTCTTCTCCCATGCCTGACGCTTCCACAGCCAGCCATGCGCCCCCCCCCCCCCGGATGTGGGACCACAAGATCAGAAGGTCGCGAGGCGAGACGGAAAAGGCCCTGGGCAAGGCCGAGGCCAAGGATCAGACGGAAACGGAACTGGAAGCGTGGAAGCGTCGAGTGGATGGATTCGCAGATCGATTGGCTCCTGGAAGATGGCAACGTTTTTACTCCTAGCTATACTTCTGATACGGGTCACCCCACCCCTCGCGCCGATCCTGACAATGAGCTTGTCCAGTTTCGCTCTCACGTCGACGGCGCCAAGAACGATATCATGGCTGGCATCTCCGCGCTGCAAGCAGCCATGTCAAACCTGTAAGGCCCCATTTTGGCTCAAGCCATTTTGGCTCAAGCCATTTTGGCTCAAGGCGGCCCAGACAGCTACGCCGAGTTGCCAGTCGTATGTCGTGGGGCGCCCCTGGTCGTCCCGGCGGGGCGGGCGTGGCGCGCCGGCCATGTGCGGCCAACGCCGCCAGTGCCGCCATCGCTCGCGCCGCTCCCGCTTTTCTTGTCTGCTCTGGCTGCCTCCTGGTTGGCCCGTTGTCCAGCAGCACGCCCGGCGAGCGGCTGTCTGGGGAAGGGGTTCAGCTTACGTGGCTCTGGCTCCCATATGTTGCCATCTTTGGCTTTGTCGGGGAAGGCTGGCCGACGAGGCTCTCTCGAGCCGCGGGGGACCAGCGTTGTCCGTGGCCTTCCTTGCATGCTCTCTGGCTTTGGGCGGGGTTGCAAAGCCCTCCGGTGTGCCTTGCCTTGTAATGTGTGATTGGGCGATCTGCAGGCTGCCATTTGTGTGTCAATGCGGTTGTGTAGCAAGGGGTAGTTTATGGAAGTCGGGAGCACTTGTTGCTGTTTTCAGCTTGGCCCCTTTTTGTCTCGGCCCGGCGTCGCAAGCAAGCAGGCGCGCAAGTACGCTCATGTGGGTTGTCGTGTGTGGTGCTGTCGCTATGCAAGCAAGCGAGCTGTTTTGATATGCCCTGTGTCCGCAGGCGCGCGTTGTTACTTCGACATGCTTTGTCTACCCACCTTATACCTCTGTCCGGTGAGAGTCCACGCAACTGCACTTCGTAGCATCCAGGGTTCACGAGCCAGCGTGTTGCCGTAAGGGAGAATGAGAGTCCAGTGTGCCCCCCTCCTCCCCTCCTCCTTGTCCCTTCTTCTCCGCTCTGGGCCCTTCCCCTCCCTCCTGCCCTCGCCCGTCCTTGCCTGCCCCTCCCCTTTCCCCTCCCCTGTCCCCCCTTTTCCCTTGGGCCTCCATGCATTGGGTAGAGCAGTGAGTGATGGGTAGCAGGAGCAGTCTCGCTCGCCCTTGCGCTTGTGCTTGTCTGCTTTTGCAAAAGTGCGGGTGGTTCTGGGGCGGGGCTGGCCGTCGAGGCTCCTTTGAGTCATGGGGGCTAGCGTCGTCCATGACCGCCCTGTATCGCCTCTTGTGTTGTCTTCTCTGCTGTGTGCCTGGCCTTCTGCGGGGGGGGCGCTCTTTCGCTATTGACGTTCCCGATACTTCACTGGCGCTCTGGTAATAACATATGCCGTGGTCCTGTAAGGCCGTTGTGGCTACCGCAGTGCAGCCAAGCATGTCATGTGCAGCGTAATGGGGAAATGGGTCTGGCAGCGTCTGTGGAGGCATGGGGGAGGTGAGGGTGAGGCGCCCGTGCGGCTGTGCAGCAAGGGTCGGTGTGAATGGGGCAGGGGCACCTGATGCTGCTTTTCGTTTATCCCGTGTTCTATTGGCCCGGCGTGGCTTTAGCGGCGCGAACAAGCAAGCGCGCAAGCACATTCAAGCGGGGTGTCGGGTGTTGTGTGTCGCGTGGTGTGTTGTGAGCGCGTGCGTGCTCGGCACACGCTGTCACGTGCTTCGGGTGACGGCTGCATGAGTATCTTGGCACTCGGCTCTCCATCTGATTGCGTTTTCTCTGCTACTCCTGCTCATCACGCAGGTTTCTGCTCTTGCAGGGGGCCTGTCCGTCGGCGCACCCCAGGGTCGCCGGGGGGGAGTGTCGTCTGAAGCTAGTCTCATTCAACTTCTTCCTCCTCCTCCTCCTTCCTCCTCCTGCTCCCCTCCCCTCCTCGTGCGGCTAGCACGCAGGGCGTAACCAGTGATGCCCCTGCAGCTTCTCTCGCTCGCGAGCCGCCCGGCAGCGCGCCCGCCGGTGCCCCCGGCGCCAGCCATGGCTTCCTCGAGCGATGATGAGCCCCTCGTGGCGCTCCCCCGCCCGGCGGGCCCCGGCCCGGCGCCCGCCCCCGGGGGCGCGCCTGGCCGCCGTGTCCGGCCCGGCGGGCTTGGCCGGGGCCGGCCGCCAACGACAACGGCGCGCGCGGCGCTTGAGGCGCGGAGTCGGCATTCTCTCCACGTAAGAGACCATGGGCCAATCACTTCGGAGGCCATGGGTGATGCCCACCGAGCGACTGGTGTTAAGCCCCTTCAGACGTTTGTTTATTTTGTCAAGCAGAGGTCCCGTGGCACAGGGGATACCCGCATTGGTAACGTGAGTAGCCCCTACTTTTGTGAAAATGGTGAGCCCCTTACCTTTGAACGGGCCTTGGCGGGGGTCAACACCCACGACGCCTCTAAGGAAGATGATTTATTTTTTGCAGCATCTGACCTTTGCGTAGCCCTCGGAGCGGCCACTCCCACTGAACGGATAGCAGTCCACATTTGGTCACAATATACTCGTAGTGCACAGTTCGTAACGTGTGTTGCGACTGCCGCCAGAGACCCTCATGTCAGTGCGATCGCTAATGTGGGACACAAAGCGTTAGAAGCCGTGCTTTCATCAGCGTGCTTGGATGGTCCGTGCCTTCCTCGTAAGATCCTTCCTAACGGTAGGCCGAAGACCCCAAACATAGATGCAGGTCAGCAAACTGCTGGATCTATTGGCGGTCTGCTGCGGGCCTTGCAAGTAGCCGCCGAGCGTTGCCTGGCTGACAGACCCAAAGCCAGCTGGGCAGAGGTCAAAGGTCTGTGCCGGGTCTTACAGGCACGCAACCTCATGCCCAATCATTGCGCGATTGCGCTACACCTGGCAGGCTTAGCCGATTTGTCAGATTTCTCAGCGGCTGAGCCCACAATGGAAGGCACGAACACCCGTCTAGCATTGAGCATCTTAGATGAGGACGCTGCTGCAAGGGAACTCAATCTCACGGCCCCGGAGGGGCGGCTCTTGATCCGGATCCTGGCCTGCCAGTGGTGGGTAGTCTGCTCGGCGGTGTATTTTGGAGCCTCGACCGCTTGGAGATTTGAATCCCGGCTGCATGCAGATTCTGTGCGCCTCGCTGAGGCTTGCAAGGGCAAGCGCAAAAGGTCCTGACCGTGCTTGGCCTGCAGAAAAGTTGGAGGAAAAGCGCTCCCCACCGGCCTCAGGGGTGTGGTGGGCGAATTTCTGACGTTAAGGGCCCTTAACGTCAGAAATTCGCCCAGGGGACTTGCCCCGCGGTGAATTTCTGTCGTCTTGAGCTTTTTAACATCAGGTAACTGCCCCGGGCATCCTTGAGGCGCACCCGTGCCTTGTGCCGTGATTTGTCGCTTATCTAATTGGTCATGCAGTACCTCGTTGCAGTCGTGTTTGCAGAGTCGCCGGCCGTCTGTCGGGCAGCCTCCGGCTGGCCCGGGAGGGGGGTGGGGCCGCCGTCGTCGTCGTCGTCGTCGTCGTCGTCGTCGTCGTCGTCGTCGGTCGTCGTCGTCGTCGTCGTCGTCGTCGTCGTCGTCGTCGTCGTCGGGTGCCCCGCCGTTGCTGCTGCCGCCGTCGTCGGTGTTCTTATCCAGCCACTTGCGCTGACGCATGCAAGCAGTTTGCATTCACCACGATCGGGGATCCTCTCGGTGTGCACTTGATGTGATGGGGGTGTTTCTGTGTTTGCAAGCTCGGCTTCTCTGCCGTTCTATGGGACGATCAGGCATGGGGCAGAGAGCGTCGCCAAATTTGTCCACCCCTCCTGGTTCTCCTTGGCCCCCTCCCTCCTTCCCTCCCCGCCCTGCTCCCCGCTCCCTCTCCCCCCCCTGTCTCTCCGTTACCTTGTCACCACCGCCGCTCCATCATCATTGATTCGTGGAGAGCGTGGGCGGGAGTGCGAGTCACGGCTTGTAGCACTCGTTTTGTTGGACGTCTTCGTCTGCAGCAGCGAGCTCACCTCTGGCCTGGGAGGGGGCGGGTGTCCTCGGCGTTGTCGTCGTCGTCGTCGTCGTCCTCGTCGTCGTCGTCGTCGTCGTCGTCGTCGTCGTCGTCGTCGTCGTCGTCGTCGTCGTCGTCGTCGCCGTCCGTGCCCCTGGGGGAGCTCTACCTTTCGTGGGCGTTCCGCTAATCTTGTCCCCATGCCTGTTTGTTGCTGCTTTCGACCGTTGTTGTACACCGCGCGGTGCCCTCCCCCCCACCCCCGTACCTGCTGTCCGGCCGCCCTCGCTGGGCGTGCGCGGGGAGGAGGTCGGGTTTGCTCCCGCGCCCCGTGTTGCCTCCGCTGTCCTTTTTCGGCCCAGCGGCCACGAGGGTAGGACGCCCTGGCGCCGCTTCGGCTGGGCCGTCGCGCCCATGGGGCGCTCGCGCCGCCGCCGCGATGATAGCCGCAGTCGCTCCGGGCGCCGGCGCCGCCGCACCCCATTGCGGCGTCGCCCCAGCTCCACGTCATCTTGTAGTCCTACGCCACTGGCAGAGTCGGCGGTGGAGGCCCCATCGCCCGGCCGGGAGGGCGTCCCTGGCCCCCTCAGCCCGCACACGCCCCTGCAGCGCCCCCCCGGCGTCTGGGACCACCCCGAGTTCCCTGGCGTCAGCACCAAAGCTGTGGGCACGCCCCAGGCGCAGCCCGCCCTAGGCTTCTCCTCCCAGCTGGGGTCTCCAGTGCCACGGTCCCCGGCGACGCCAGTCAGGAGAGCCCGCCTGTCTCCGGCGCCTACCTCGCCTGGCCAGGCGCTCCACAGCTCGCCAGGTCCGCCGCTCCATAGCCCGCCAGGCTTGCCACCGGGCTGGGAGTCCAAGCGCGACCTCGCGGGCGCCCTTTTCTTCTTCAACCGGGCGACTAACGAGTCTCAGTGGGAGCACCCGGCGACGGCGCCGCCACCGCCGCCGCCGCCGCCGCCACCCCCGCCCTCGCGTGAGCCCGCCCACCCGAGCGTGCCCGCCAAGCCTGCCCCTGCCTCCACCCAGCCGGCTGTGGTGGCGCTGGCGCCGTCTCCCGCCAGCGTGGCGCCAGTCCTGGGGCCAGGCCCCCTGCCGCCTACCCCGGTCGCGGCCGCTGCCCCGGCCAACAGCGAGGCGTCCAGTGCTCTCAAGGCGGGTTCCCCCGTTCCTGGCCCGCTGGGCGCGTCCCGCGAGGAGGAGCTCAGGCAGATCAGGCTGGAGCTCGAGGCTCTCCAAACCGAGCGCGCCCAGTGGGACGAATTCACCTCATCTTCCACTGGGTTGAAGTTCTGGTTCCACGTGGCGTCGGGGACCATCGCGCCCACGTGCCCCCCAGAGCTCCTCCAGCGCGCGGCACGCAGCTCCGCCCTCAAGGCCAGGCTGGAGGCCTTGTCGTCGCCGGGGGCCGCGTCTGGCACGCATGCGAGCCCATGCCTGGAGTCGGGTCCGGCTTCCCGTCCGGGCGGTTCCGCCGGAGCCGTCCCGCCTTTGGGCCATGCTTCGCCCTCCCCGGCTGCCCCTCATGGCTTGCTGCGTGAGGTACCTGAGGAACCCGGCGTGCCCCCAGTCAGTGGTCCCTACTTTGCCGGTAGCCCTTCGGTCCCTGCCAGCCTCCCCAGCAGCGGCGGTCCAGCGGCATCCACCCCATCCTGGGCGGCTGGCCAGCCGCCGGGCCCCGGCGCGGCTGTGAGCGCGGCAGTATCGGCCCAGGTGCATGCCAACTCGGCTCCCGCCGCGTCCCCCGCGCCGTCTCTTGGCTTGCCCCCTGGCCCGCCGCTCCCTGCGAGTCTAGTTAGGTTCCACTCGCGTGCTGGACACGAGGAGGCCGTGTCCAGCTGGCTCATGCGGCTGCGGCAGACAGTGGGGAACCATAAAGACCCGAGGCTGAAATTGACGGCTCAGTTTGCCTCCAACCTGACTTCCCAGGTAGATTTGCACAACGTTGCGCAAGCCATGGGCATACAGATCGTCCAGGGGCCGCGCCGTGGTGCCAATGCTTACGCTGGCCCGCCCCCTTTCGCGGTGGCCAACGGCTGCCCAGCGCAGCCGAATCTCGACGTCACGACGGCGTTGAATCCCAAGCAGTCTTTGCAAATCCAGCTGCTGAACCGCCGGCTTGGGACCGTGATCGTTCGCGGTGGCCGGGCGGTTTTGGACACGTGGATTGAAGAATTGATCCTCTTCCTAGGGCCCGTGACCGATTTACAGTCGCCCGTCCCTCCGGCCTCATCCGCGCCCCTGCTCTGCGCGCCGGCCCCCAAGAGGTCGGCGCGGCAGATCTTGAGCGAAGCGGAAGCCGCCGACCAGGGTGGAGGCCCGCGGGCCTTCCAGTAAGGGCGGGCTGCTGACTGCCTCCCGCTCGGCTTGCATTGGCGCCGTGTGAATTTTCGGCGGGACACCCCGCTACATGTCCTCTGTTTTTTCACAGCCACTGGAAGCCTTATGAACCGTATTGTTTGCAGCGTAGCGGTAAAACATGCGTGTCCAACACAGTGCCGCCACGTGCGTGTGTGCCCTTGTCTGGCGCGTGCGCCCTGCAGCCCGCGTTGCATGCTGACGTGCTCCTTGTTAGCGTGCGCGCGAGTATGGTCCTCCATGCAGTGTCTCGGCAGCTTTGCAATCAGGGAGTCCGTACGCGCATGACCGAGTTGGTTGATCAGTGTTGCAGTTGCTCTTGAGTTGTGCTTCGCAGTCCTTGACACGCACCGGCTCGCTGATTGAGGCCGTCCTTGCCCCGTGTACGTGCGTGCAAGGTTTACCATGCATGCTGTCATCCTCTCTGCGCCCCGCCACGTCCTGCCCGTCTCGCTCCGCCCTCAGCCGTACAGCAGCCACGCGGCGAACCCGCCGTGCCGCCCGCGGGGGCGCTCGCCGCGCAGGGCGGGAAGTGTCCAGCCATGGACTCCTGTGGGCCTGAATGCCCCGCAAAACCTCTGCGTGACTTGATCTTGCGCTGGCTTGGCACGGAGAGCCGCGGCCTAGAAATGTGTGCGCTCGCCAAAGACTGCGATGCACTGCTAGCTACCTGCCCCTCCCTCCCGCCCCCTCTCTTGCTCTGCTGCAACGGGGCTGCCGCTCCGCTTGCGGCCCTGGTGTCCGCACTCTCGTCGCTGCTGCGCCGGGAGGTCGCGCCCTCGCTAGCGCGCGCGGGCTTGCGTCAGCAGCCCCGGCAAGTTGTCTCCCCGTACGCTGGGGGAATCCGGCTGGGGGATGCCGTCCCGTCGCGCCCCGCCGAGGGGCCCGAGCCCTGTAGCTCCGTCCGCCTGGAGGTGCTGAACCCCGGCCGCCTGGGCTTCCTGGCCCTGGGCACTGATGTGTTCTTGGAGTGGCGCCTCCACGCTGTCGCCCACGTTTTATCCGGGAGTGGCGCCGACATTTGCGTGCTTCCGGGTGCGCGCCTGCCTCCTGGGGCAGTTCTGCCGGCGGGCTTCCCGTTCTCGTGGCTGGGCCCACGATCGGTCTCTTGGGGCGCGGTCGGTATTTTTGTGCGCACCGAGATTGTCTCGCTCCTCCGCCCTCTCCCTGACTTGTCCTCTGACCGCGCTCAGTGGTTTGAGTTCTGGGGTGATGCTGCTCCCGGCGCGCCGACTCCTGGCCCGAGCTTTGTTTTCTGCGCGTGCTACCCCGCCCCGGGCGGCGATGTGGCGACGTGGTCGGCTATTGTTTCCTCCGTCACTGAGGTACGCGCGCGCCACCCGGGTGCGCGCGTCCTGATCTGTGGCGATGGTAACGTCCACCTGTCCTACGTCTTGCAGCATCCTCCTGGCTGTGCTTGCCTCCACTGCCGCCAGTCGGCGCAAGACCGCACCATCGAGGCTATGATCACCGCCGCCGGCTTTGTGGCGTGCAACCCGCCAGTTGCCACGCATGACTCGGGCACGTGCATCGACCTGATCCTCGCCGAGCGCCACTGTCTCATTCCTGTTACTGTCGCCCATGCGAGTGGTGTAGATTCGGACCATCGGTTGGTCTCGTGTTCGTTCCCGTGCGCCTTCCGCCCCCCACAGCTGTCAGGGCTGTGTCGCGTGACGTGGCGCACAGATGGCCAGTGGGACGATGTGCTGCTCGCCGTGGCGCCTGTCCTGGCGTACCTGGCTGACGCCGTCGAATCCCTCATTGCCTGTGAGTGGCTGCGCCCTCCGTGGAGCGGGGGGGGCGCCACTAAGAAGCAGCGCCGCGCTTTATTGGACGCGGCCGCTTGGGCGCGCGACGTGATTTACGTGCTGGCTGGGTTCGCGGCGGGGGCGACTAAGGCGTCCGCGGCAGCCCCCGTGCGCCCGAGTAGGCCTCCGCTAGACCCCGACGCGTACGAATCGCAAGCTGCTTTTAAAAGGGCTGTTGCGCAAGCCGCGTGGGCCGAGCGCCACCTGGCGTTTAAGCGCTTCTCCGACCTCCGCACGGTCTCCCCTGGTTTGGCCGAGCGGTTTCTTTCGGAATTTTTTCGGTCGCGGAACCCCTTTGAAATTGCGTTGGCCGACCCGGTCGATGGGCACCCCCTCAGTGTGGAGGAGATGCTCGAGGCATTGCAGACTGACATGATGGACCGCGTGCGCAATGATTTCCCTTGCAACCCGGAGGAGCAGCGCGCGCAGGCCTGCGCGGTTTCGGCGATCCGGTCGGTTGGCGCTGGCCCTGCCTCTCCGGGCCTCGCCCTTTACTCGACCACTGAGGTGGATGCCGTCTTAGACAGCTTGAAGACCACCTCCTCCGCGCTCCGCGGTTGTTTCGCTTCTGTCCGGTCGGCGGTGCCAGAGGGCCGCAGGGTTACCCTAGCCCTCGCGAACCTTTCCCGGCAGTGCGCCATTACGAGCACCCTGTGGTCGAGCCGGCAGGTGACTCCCCTGCACAAGTCGGGCCCCCGCGTCGTCCGCTCCACTTTGTGCTTGCGCCCGATTTCTATTTCGGCGGTCATGACGTCTGTCGTGGATGGCCTGTGGACGTTGCGCAACGCCCCGCTGTTACAGGCGTACTGCGGAGTGGCCCAACAGGGCGGAGTGGGTGACCCCCTCTCTCTCCTCCTGGCTCTTCTCCTTCATGCCCAACTCCGCTGTGCCCAGGGCCTGCCCACATATTGGGCGGTCACGGATCTTCAGTGGGCGTTTGATGTTGCCTCCCACCCCGCCATGCTCCTGAATGCCTACGAAGCAGGTGTCCGTGGCCATGATTGGCTTCTCCTTGACGATTTTATGTCGTCCGACAACCAGTACATTGCGCTTCGCGGCCACATCTCTTCTTTGTTTTCGCTTGGCGGCGGCACGGCGCAGGGCCGTAGGTTCAGCGTGGGTGTTTTCAACGCGCAGCTCAAGTGGCTGGCGGAGGAGGTGTATCGCGTGCTGCCTGGGAGCTGTGCTGCTTGGGTTGAGCCCCACCTGCGGCGTTTGTGCTTAGCGCTTCCTGTGCCTGATTCCCCTGCCGCGTGTGGGCCAGCGCCGCCAGCTGTTGGGGGCGACCTCGAAGCCTTGGTTGTCGAGGTGGCGTCTGCAGCTGCCGCGGAGCAGGCGCCCTTCCCGAGTGCCGTGCGCGCGATGATGCGCGGTGCCCTGCGGCTAGCTTCTGAGGCCGACAGGGCCTACTTGATGGACCGCCTGGGCACGGGCCTTTTGCCCCCACTGCAGTTTGTTGATGACCTCACGGTTGCCACATCCTCGCCGGGGGCTCTCCGAGCCATCGTGTCGCGGGAGCCATGGTCAGCCTGCTCGCGGTACGCTAGCCGCACCCGGTCCATGTTTAATTACAAGACGGGGAAAACCGCGGCCATGGTGATCCTTGACAGCCCCCCGCCGGGGGACATCGGCTGCCCAGTGGTGGATACTAAGGCCCTGCTGGGGGTGCTCTTTGACTCCCGGCTCTCTTTCCGCCCCCTGCTTCGGGCTACGCTGGCCAAAGGTCATGAGCTGTTCGAGGCGCTGTTTTTCGCCGGCGGGTCTGGGGGCTTTGGTCTCCCAGTCCTGTGTGCCCAAGTGCCGTCGCGCGTGGAATCTGCCTTGCTCTACCCCTCCCCGTTCCTCTTCCTGGCCGAGCGGGCGCGTTTTTCACTCGATCATTTGCAAGCGTCCTGGGCACGGCGTTTGCTCGGATGCGCTATCGGCCCAGAATTGCCCGGCGCGGTTGTCGTAGCGCAGTGTGGGTGGCAGCTGCGCTTGGGCACTAAGATGCTTGAGCGTACGGTCCTCGCTCGCGCAAGGCTGCTCCTCCTGCCCGCCGAGCACCCGGGTGCCAGTATGCTGTCAGTGGCCTCGGGCACGAGCTGCTCCACGTGGGCGAGCGCGGTCCGGGCGTGGATGTGCTCTCTGGACCCTCCCCTTCCTGACGTGGTAGAGTGGCCTTTCGCCGGACCTCCGGCGTGCGCCAAGGCGCGCGCTGATCCTGCAGCGCGTCGTCTGCTCCTCCGGAGCTACAAGTTTTATGTCGTCCGCCCTGCACTCCTTAAGCTGGATCTTCTCTCGTTCCAGCGGGCTACTGCAGATGCCCTGCCTGTCTTTCGTCTCCCGTTCTCGGCGTGGCTGTCCGGCCCGCCGGGAACGCACTGGAACCTTTTAGATTTGGCACTTGGCCCTGGCTCCTGGCTCCAGTTCCGCCTCTGGTCTGTGGTGCGAATGTCTGGATGCTGGCCTCTCCAAGTGCTGGGGGCCCCGCTCTGCGTTTCTACGCTGCCCCGTTGTGGGGCTTGTGGCGCGCGTGACGTAGATGTGTGGCATGCCCTCTTTTCCTGCTCAGCCTCGGCTGAACTTAGGTCCGCTCTGTGGTCTCGCCTCCCCTTGCCTCCCCCCTCCTGTCCTGCCCAGGTTTCTCAGTTTCTCTTCCACCAGTGCCGCCCGCCAGCGGAGCGCCGTGAGCATGTCCATTTTGTTGCCACGGCCGTGCTCTTGGCCATGACTGGTGCCATGCATCATTAGGCCCGGCCTGTTTGCGGGGCGCCCGGCGTGAGCCCCTGACCGGTGCTTGGGCAGGGGGGTGCCAGGCGTGGGTCGGCACCGTCGTGGCCTGCGCCCAGGGGGGGCGAGCGCGCAGGTCGACTGTGGTCCGCGTGCGCGCGGTGGCAAAATGCGGCTTGGATCCTCTGCTACCCGCGCCGCGTGCGCGCGCTTCCCACCGTGCCTGCTTGCCTGTCCTGCTTCTCCTCTGCGTTTTCTCTGCCTCACAGTGGTGATGCGGCCCCTGCGGCCCGGTCTGCGTGCAAAATCCTGCCTTACTGTTGTGGTCCCATCGCACATTCTATCTTGTTGTATGCTTCCCAGCAGGTGTGTGAGGGTGTGCAGCTGCGTGCAAAAGTCCATGCGTTGTTCCTGCTTCACTGTCGTGATGCGGCCCTGCGGCCCGTACTGCGTGCAAGTGTCTGCCTCACTGTTGTGTTGCGGCCCCTGCGGCCCGTGTTACGTCCTTATTCCTGCCTCACAGTGGTGATGCGGCCCTTTGTGGTCCCAATGTCCTCGTTTGATTTGACGGTATCGTCTCTCGCACATTCTATCTTGTTGTATGCTTCTCGGCATGTGTGTGTGGGTGTGCTTCTCGGCTTGTGTGTGTGTGTGCAGTGCAACTATGCCACGACGTCCCTTTGCGATCGTTGGGTCTGACTTTCCGTTTGGAGGAGCACGCTTCCCGTCTGACCTCTGGGGGGGGGGCCGTCGTCAAGTGCCCGCCTCTGTCAGGCAGATTTCGGCTGACCTGCGAGGGGGCTGTTGTCTCTGTCGTCGCGTCGTCGTCGTCGTCGTCGTCGTCGTCGTCGTCGTCGTCGTCGTCGTCGTCGTCGTCGTCGTCGCCCTCTCCGTCGTCTCGTTGGTTTTTGTGTTGTCCCTTGTCTCGTCGCCGCTCTTGCGTGGTATGCACTCGGAGAAGGGGAGCAGCGGTGCGATGTTGCATGCTTGTTGTCCTCTCATTGTTTCCATCTGTTTGCATCATGTGGTGCCTGTTGTCTTGCTTGCACTTGTTGCTTCTCTTGCCCTGTTCTCTATCTGCTGGCCGCGCACGCGGGGCCGTCGCCCTAGCGTCTCCATTTGGCTGGGGGGGCCGCCCTCCTATTCGAGGGCAGGCGCCGTCGCCGAGGGGCGCCTTAGGGCGGGTGGGTCGGCGTGGGCTGCGAGCTCTCTTCTTTCTCAAGGGGAGCCTTACGAAGGGCGGTGAAAGACCCGACCCTAGACGGAGGCACCCTGCGCTCCGCCTCGCCCACTTCTCTCTGGGGGGGGGTGAGCCGGGGCGCCGCGGGGGTCCGCGGACCGGGCGCGCGCGGCGAGGGCGCGCGGCGGGCGTCCGGCCTGTGGCCGCCGCAGCGGAGGCCAAAAAAAAAAAGATGCCAGCGTCGAGTCGAGGCTTGCCAAGCAGGAGGCCAGCACCGCCAACTTGCCCAGCAGCCGCATGAACATCATGGCGAGCGAGATTGGGACGCTCAAAAAGGCCTTCAACAGCATGGTCACAGAGGAGCCCAAGCCACTCGTCCGCATCGGCGGCTCAGCACCCTACCGCAAGACCGACCCCTCTGTCCTCGTTGCCCGTGCCGAGGCATTGGTCACCAAGGTGTCTGTCGCAGCGGCCCTCGCCCCGCTCCTGGAGGACAGCGGCTTCGCCGAAGGCTCTTGGCAGCTGGAGGGAGCCACCGCCGCCGAACGTTTTGTTGTGCGCGTCTGCGGTGCCCCCGGATTCGCAGCTCGCGAAGTTTCCCAGGCGCTCGGCAGCATGCGCCTCGGCACCAACCAGTTCAGCCTCGGTCGCGCTGCCACGGCCGCAGGTGGAGGATCAGTCTTTCTTATTCCTGCAGATAAAAAACTTGCCCCAAACCAGAAGAGAACTGCCCACGAAACAGATCCGCAAACTTATTGCAGAGCTCCCCCCCAAACAAAGTTTTTCGCATATCGGAACAGCGGAGTCGCCAGCACGAGCTGGAAGCCCCTCCTGCGCACCACCCCGGAGCAGGACGATGCCCCGTCAGTCGAGTTCGAGGAGAGCAACCTCGCGGCCTTCGGCATTCCTCTCACAGTACTGAGACCGAATTCAAGCACATCTTGAACGGCACGGCCCAGGACGGCGGCTTCCAGATGGTGCTTCGGCGGTCTCTTTAAGACGTGGTTTGAACTCTCTGGCGGGAGAGCGCACCCCAGAGTTGGCTTTCGGCACTTGGAATGCCCGCGCCCTTTTTCACCATGGCGCACCTACGCGAAGCAAGAAGCAGAACGCACGGTTTTCGAATTTTCGCTGCCCAGGAGGCCCACGGAAGCAGTTTTGATGGCCCAGACTTTCTGCAGTTCTTGGGGGGCAAATTCGATGCCTTTTCCTTTTCCCTGTCTCCAAGCAGGGCTGGGCCACCACCTTCTTCTCTAAGCTATCCTCGTTTCCTGAAGCAGGGGCGTCTGTTTGTAAAGCAGGTTGCGATTCGAGGTGGTGCTCTTCACATTTCGGTTGATCTAGGTCCTGCCCTGGACAGCCTCGACGAGACCCCGCTCATCATTTCTCACGATGACTTTCACAACATTGGATTAACGGGTTCTCAGAGCCAGAGGCTCCGATGACACATTCCCGACGCGACCTTCTCGTCCCGGCGGGCGATGTCCACGCCCCGAGCGGACCCCCTCAGCTGAGCGCCCCCGCCGCGAATGGCGAGCCCGACGCTGCTCTGGCCGACTGGAGGCGACTGCAACGGTCGCCGCGGGACCGAGTCATTAAGCAGATGGTGGAATTCGACCCAGGCGAGCACACGCAGTACAATGGCACCAGGCAGCACACGTCGGCTATAGACAGACTATTCATCTCCTGGCCTGAATGGGTCCGAACGGCAATTCGCACGGATACTGCTGTTCGAGAGCTCCCAGAGACCTTGGGACAGAAGGAAATGTCGGATCGCGCTCCTGTCCCGGCCATTCGTCGCGCCCGCCCTCCCCTTCCAGCCGACGTCCGACCTATTTCCCAGTACCTTCTCAGGAGCCCCCACTTCGTCCGATGCGTTGAAAAAGACGTGGCCGACGTTCGCCAAGAGCGAAAACACCCCCCCCTTTGGCCCCGGAGATGCACAAGCGCGCGCTTCGCGAAGGGGTTGGTCACGCCAGAAATGCCATCCTGGACTCCGACTCCTCCTCCCTCCAGACTCAACTAATTCTACTTCGATCGACTGCGCAAACAGTATGGCGACCATATTTTAGACTTGCTGAACTTTTCCATCGCTACCCCATCGCTCACGAATTTTCTAGATTTCTCCACTGGCGAATCTGGCAAGCTGTCTCTCATGGCGGCTGGGCGAGCTCCAGCTTGCAGACGCCGAGGTGCACTTTGCACGCCTCGTGGCAAGTTGGAAGCAGCAGAGCGCGCGCGCGCATCAGGCAGCACGCGCCAAGCTCCGCATGAGGATGCGAAGGCTGTCGCATAGAGCGATACAATGGGCGCCACTCAACCACATGATGCCGCTCTCTGAGGCACGGGTGGAAACTGGCTCCATCCTCTCACACCGATCCGAGGTGCACGGTGCGATAGCTGGGCACCGGGGGGCGATTTTCAAGAAAAATCCACCGCCGCCGCCGCTGCTGAAGTACACCTGAGACGGCACTGCCCTAAGCTGAACGCCGACGACACACAGCCGCCTACACTGAGAAATATTGAAAACACCCTTTGACATTTCGTGCGCTCAGGTCCTGGTCCAGACGGGCTACTTTATGCTGCTTATCATGCGTCATCATCACCAGCGGCTCCTATTCTTCACGACGTGATGCGGTGGCAACTCAATGGCCATAACATAAGTTGGCAGTACATTGCTACGCTCGGCATCTTAATCTCCGAGGCCGACGACTCCCCTCATGGGTGCACCAGAGCTCCAGGCGGCCTCCGCCCCCTAGATTTCCAAAAACCTGACAGCAAAATCGTCGCCGGCGTGACCGCGCAGAAACTATCCAAGGAGCTCCCCAATATCACCCATGATATCCAGAGGGGCTTCGTTCCCACCCGCAACTTCGCCGACGACACCGTCGAGATAGATGTCTTTGCACGGATCTATCCGATGCAGCAGCCACGCCCTAGCCTCTTCTGGTGAGCTACGGTTCCCAACGGGCCCCCCCGAGTCTGGCCCACCAATGGCCGCTCTTGGTCCTCAAGCACGCTGGTCTTCCTCAGGCCTTGCTGGATTTCTCTGCCGCGCTCTACCGCAGCGTTCTGTGCCCAGCGCCGACCTGCATTTTTCTGCGATGCTTTTCTTTATCAGCAGTGGAATTGTTCAAGGCTGCCCAGCCTCTGGATTCTTATTCGCTGTATCGGCAGACCCGTCCATGAGAGACTTTGCCAACACTATAGATCAATGGTCCCCAGGAACTGTCAGAGCTTGCGCAGACGATGTGGGGGCAGCATTGGCGAACATCGCATCTTTTCGACACATGAGGCGTATATTCAGGGCTGCAGACAGGATCGTTGCGCTTGTGCTCAAGGCGGCAAAATGCAGCGTCGTACCACTGGCTGGTTTTATCCGACACAGATGGCAGAATCAGATCGACCCTGGCTGCGATCGCACATCCGTGAGTGGGAGGACTTCGCCGTCGCCCCTTCGCTGCTCTACCTGGGTACCTGGGAAAGAGCGTGTTCTACCGCTGCTGGCGGAAAACCGGGGGGGGGCACTGCCGGTTCGAACCCCTCCCCCCCCCCCCTCCGGAAAACCGGGGGAGTCACTGCCGGTTCGAACCCCCCCCCCCTCCCCCAGCTCATCATGAAAAGAAGGGGGGGGGTCACTACCGGTTCGAACCCCCCCCCCCCCATCGAAAACCGAGTGGGGGTGCGGACAGAGGTGGGGACGGTGTTGGTGGGACAGTGGTGAGGGGACAGCGGGACAGTGGTGGGGACAGTGGGACAGTAGGACAGTAGAGGGCCGGTAGTGGTGGGGACAGTGGTGGGGACAATGGTGGGAACAGGGGGGGCAGTGGACAGTGGTGGGGACGGTGGTGGTGGGGACAGTGGTGTGGGCACAGTGGGAATGAGGTGGAAACAGTGGGACAGTGGAGGGTACAATGGTGGTGGGGACAGTGGTGAAGGCGGTGGCGAGGACGGCGGTGGGACAATGGGACAGAGGTACAGTGGGGACAGTGGTGGGGACAGTGGGGACAGTGGTGGGAACAGTGGGACAGCTCAGTGGGACAGCGGCGGAGTCAGTGGGACAGTGGGGACAGTGGGGATAGTCGGGCAGTGGTTGGGGCCGTGGAGACAGTGGGGAGAGTGGAACCGTGGTGGGAACAGTGGTGGGGACAGTGGGGACAGTGCGACAGTGGTGGGGGCACTGGTGGGGACACAGTGGGGACAGTGGTGGTGAGGACAGTGGCGCTGGGAACAACAGTGGAGGATGTGATGCGGACGGTGGTAGGGACCGGGAGTCGTTTGCTGGCGGTGAGTGGGGGGGTGGGGACCGGTAGTGATCCCCCTCCGGTTTTCGAGGGGGGGGGGGTCGAACCGTCCGGGGGGGGGGGGGGGTTCGAACCGGTAGTGACCCCCCCCGGTTTTCGAGGGGGAGGGGGGGGAGGGTTAGGGGAGGGGGGGGGGTTGCCGGGGGGAGGGGGGGGGGGGAGAGGGGTTACAGCAGGGGGGGGGATTTTCGGAGGGGGGGGGGGGGGGGGGGGGGGCGACTCCCGGGGTCCGGAGGAAAAGGTTGGCAATTTTCAACAGTAAAGCGGCGGTGGATCACGCTCTCTCCTACCTGGGCATGTGGCTCGGCCCGCAGGTGAAGCTTGACAGCTGGACGGCGCCGCTAGCGAAGTGGCGACGCCGAGGCATGATGATTGCGCAGTCGGCATCCCCGCATAGAGCCACGGCGTTCAACTACTCCAGCCGAGGAGTTCCAGTTCCGAGCTATGTAGCGCAATTGCAGCCTCTTCCTGAGGCTGCGCGCCCTCGGGAAGCCGCCCTCCTCGCCAAACTCTGGCACGCGGTCCGCTGTTCGGCCCCAAGGAGCGGGTGGTTTAATCTCTGGAGATGGAACGGACCACGCTTCCCCGGCCCCCTTGTTTCCATCACCTCCGCTCTTGTCCGCTCTAGTCTCTTCGCCATCCTCTCGCGGCGCCATCTGATGCCAAAGCTGCGAGCCGCCGCCGACGATGCCACCCCTTCCTGCCGCGTGATCCGCGGAAATCTGCCCCCACCCTTCTGGCGCCAACCGGCCTTTGCCGAATTCCTAGAGGCTGCTGCCTGCCACTTCCCGAGACCCCTGGGGGCCGACCTCGTCGCTTCCTCTTCGCGGCTTCGTGCGACCTTCTCGCTCGTTCGATTGCCAGTGCTGTTGCCGCTCTCCCCACCCCCCTCCTGGCCCCCCTGGGCGTCCCGGGATACGAATATGAATCCATGGGCTACTGCGCTCGGCCATCCGCGAAGCTATTTTTTTTGTCGCCGGTTTCCGTGCTTGCGGCTCGCATTGCGAGCTGGCTCCCATTCTCCTTAAATGACGTTCGTGATTGGCCATGGCCCGAGGTGCAGAATGTACTCCAGCGAGCCAAGCCCGCAGTTGCCTCTGCTGTCCTCAGGCCCTTGATCCGAGGGTGGATTACAGATGAAAGGTTACAACGAGACTGCACGTGTCTCCTTGCGTGCATCCCAAACGGGCTGGACCAGAATCGCCATTCGCTTGGCCACTACTGGTGGTTTCCTCGGTTTCTTGCCATTCTCTGCTCTGTGCTCCGCGTCCCCTCTCTTCCTGGCTGCCCCATCGTCCGCCTCGGTCTCGCGCCCCCCGCCGCCCACTCCATCCTGACGCCAGCTGCAGCTGCGCTGCTGCATAGCGTTCTGAATTCCATGAGAGGCGCCACCCCCCGCGAACTCAGCGAGCGCAAAGCTCGCGCGCCGGCCGCAACTGCGCGCTTCCAGCTCGGGCACTGATCGCGGAGACCCTCGGCTCGCAGGCGCGCGCGAGGAGGGCGAGGAGGGCGGGGGGGGAAGGGCGAGGAGGATGAGGAGGAGCAACGCCAGTGGCGCACGTCAGTGGCAGCGCGCTGCTCGCGAGATCCGACGCGCGAGCCAAAAGCCATCGCATGCATTGCGGGGGAGGCGCTGGCTGCGCAGGAATGCAGCGGCGGCATCGCGCCCAGGCGCTATTCGGCGAGAAGCGCGACCTGAAGCTGGGATCGAGAGTCCTGCGCGGCATTGCTTGGATTGGCACGGCTGAGGCAACGCGCTCTGGGGCGACCCTGCGAGACGCGGGGTCCGACCGGGGCCAGACCGCTGCAGTGTCGGGACCGGCGCGTGTGAGAAGGGCATGATTTGGCAACGCGCTCTGGGGCGATCCAGCAAGAGGCGGGCGCCCGACGCTTGCGCTGAACGCCCGCAGTTGCAGTGCCGGGGCCGGCGCGCGCAAGAACGACGCGCCGTGGCAACGCGCCTCGGCGCATCTTGCAAGAAGCGGGGTCCGCAGCTGAGGCCCCGCGCCGTCCGGAGCAGCGCCGGGGTCGGTGCGCGCGCGAGAACGGCATGGCGTTTTCAGCGCGCTCTGGCGCAACCCCGCTAGAGGCAGGCTCTGCAGCTGGGGCAGGGCGCGGCCAACTGCAGCGCCGGGGCCAGCACGGGGCGCCGCAGGGCGCATCAGCGCCCAGGTGGGGAGGAATGCGCGCAGGACTGGAGCGGCTAGCGATGGCGACTGGCAGCGCCTGCCACGTGCCCCAGCGCGACATCCATTGGGGGCGACAGTGGAATCGAAGAGGGGTGCCTTCAGACCTGGTCGGAGGTCACCGACCACATCGAGCACCTGCGTAGCGATGTTCGCGGGAGGCCGGGCTCAAGCCCGCGGCAAACGAACTGGCAAGGCGAGGGGGAATCGGGGTCGCGACCCTCCGCCGCCCTCCGGCCAGGAGGGGCTCGGGGAGGCGCGCCAGAGCGGGCGCCGAGCGAGGGCGGGGCTCGGGCGCCCGCGACTCTCGGGGCGGCCGGGGGGGCCCCGCAGCACACCCGCGCCAGGAGAGAGCCGAGGCGCCGAGGGGGGCTGAAAAGAAGGAAGGGCGCAGCCCGCTGGAGGAGGCGAGCGGGGGGCCCGCGCGGCGAGGGGCGCGCGCCCGCGCCCGCCCCGCGCGTAAAAAAGAAGAATATTAGATCCCCCTTCTCTTCCCGGCCGGGGCGCCCGCCTCCCCGGGCGGGCGCGGCCGCGGAGGTTTGGCGCGCAGAGGGGGCCAGGGCAACTTGTGGTTTCTGCTCCTATCTGGCGCGGCAATACACGCAGGCTGGATAGGGCAATTCCGAGAAATTAGCACATTGCATTGCAGCTGCTGGCAGCGTCCCGCTGCCCCGGCAGTCTCCAATCAGCCACGCTGCTCGCCCGTGCCGCCCGCGCGCAGCCTCTGGCCGTTGTTTCGCCGGGTCGCTTGCCTCGTTGCCTCCGCGTTTGGGCGCCCGCGCTTAGAGGTTGGCGCTTCTTGTTCCAGTGAAGCTCAGCGATAGGTACCTCGAGTAATTAAACCTACTTACCGCCGTTACTTTTCTATGCTTACTCAGTTATGAAGGTACTTAGGGTGGCATGTGCGCGCTATTGGGGGATTTTAGAATTGCGACTAACCTGTTCACAGGAGTAGGGCGAGGAGGAGGAGGAGGCGCAGGCATAACGAGGAGAGGACGAGGAGAAGGAGGGGGGGCGCGCAGAAGAACGCGCGGGGGGAGCTGCCATATACCACAAGAGGGGGAGGATCGAGGAGGAATCGTCGTCGTCGGAAGGGCGAGGACGAGGAGGGCGAGCAAGGAGGGGAAGGAGGATAATGAGGAGAAGGAGAAGAATGAGGATGGGGGGGGAGGGGGAGGAGGAGGAGAAGAAGATGAATGAGAAGGAGGAGGACGAGGGCCAGCATAATAGCCAGAAGCATCTTGAATGCCCCATGGGATGTCTACTGGAAGCCTTTTGGAGGCCTCTCCGGGCGTCTTGGGGTCTCTTGGCGGTCAAGGGGCGCTCTTGGGCGTCTTGGGCGCCTCGGGGGAGCTTCGATCACCCCCGAGGTCCGCCCCGCGCAGTCGACGAGGGCGTGGGCGAGGACGACGAGGGCGGGAGGGGCCCGAGGGGGGGCCCGAGAGGGGGGGCCGATGGGGGGGGGGCGACCCCCCCCCCCCCCCGAGGTCCGCCCCGCGCCGGCGACGACGACGAGGGCGAGGACGAGGACGACGAGGGCGGGCGAGGCCCGAGGAGGGCCCCGGGGGGAGCCCCGACCCCCCCCCGAGGTCCGCCACGCGCCGTCGGCGGCGACGACGAGGACGAGGAGGGCGACGAAGACAGGGGGGGCCCAGGGGGGGGCCCGAGAGAGGCCACGAGGACAGGGGGGGGGCCAAGGGGTGGCCCGAGAGGGGCCCAAGGGGGAGCCCAAGGTCCGCCCTGTGCCGTCGACGAGGACGAGGACGGGGACGAGGGGCCCCGAGACCCCCCGGGGTCGGCCACGTGCCGTCGACGACGACGAGGGCGAGGGCGAGAACGACGAGGACGGGGGGGGGCCCGAGGCGGGCCCGACTCCCCTCGAGGTCCGCCACGTGCCGCCGACGACGACGACGAGGGCGAGGACGACGAGGAGGGGGGAGGGGGGGGGGGCGAGGGGGGGACCGACCCCCCCCCCCCACACTCCCGATGTCAGCCCCGTGCCGTCGACGAGGACGAGGACGAGGACGAGGGGCAGCGACCCTCCGAGGTCCGCCCCGTGCCGTCGGCGACGACGAGGGCGTGGGCGGCGGGGGCGACGGGGGCCCCGACGGGGGAGGGGGGGGGGGGGGGGCGAGGGGTCGGGGCGGAGGGGGGGACGGGGTGAGCGCTCTAAACCACCTGCGCCCAGAGGGCTGGTGGGACTTGCCAAGCATCAGTACTATAAGTGCAGCAAGTAACACCCTGCCATATGTGATAACGTATTGCTGTAGGGATGGCGTGCGATGCTATCTTAGCATGGAAAATCACGCGGTAACAACTATATGGCAGCCCCTGTGAGCATGATATATGTAAAGAGAGCATGCTGTATGCAACCATAGCGTTCCAATATTCCATGTGGTAGTTAAAGACAGCATGTTGCAGTTTAAAATAACCTGCTACCGTTGTGTTTATGTTTTGTTATTTGGGGATTCGGAATCCCAATGTAACATAAGATAACACCCATACAACAATACTTTAACACTAAACTATAACATTGTGTTATTGTTGCGATTCCCCGTTCCACCCCTCCGACCTCGGGGGGGGTGGTCTCGGGGCCCCTCGTCCTCGTCGACGGCGCGGGGCGGACCTCGGTGGGGGGTCGGGGGGCCCAGGGCCCCCTTCGGGCCCCCCCCCCCGCCTTCGCCGTCCTCGTCGTCGTCGTCGTCGACGGCGCGTGCCGGGCCCCATCGGGGGGGGTCGGGGGCCCCCTTCGGGCCCCCCTCGGGCCTCTCCCGCCCTCGTCGCCTTCGTCCTCGCCCACGCCCTCGTCGACGACGCGGGGCGAACCTCGGAGGGGTTCGAGGCCCCCGAGGCGCCCAAGACGCCCAGGGGCCCCCCTCGACCGCCAAGGGGCCCCAAGGTGCCCGAAGAGGTTTCCAAAAGGCTTCGAGAGACATCCGAGAGGCGTTCAAGATGCGTCTGGTTATTCTGCTGGTCCTCGTCCTCTTCCTCCTCCTCCTTGCCCCCCCTCCTCCCCCTCCTCCTCCTGCTTGTCCCCCCTGCACTTCCTTCTCCTCCTGTGGCAGCGCTGTGTAACAGGGCCCCCTGTGAAACAGAGCGTGCAATGCAGTCGTTTATGCGCCTGGCCGCCCCTTGCGGCTCAAGCGGTTGTCGCGGCGGCGGATGGGTGAGTTCGGCTGGGGCTCATACTTCCCTCAGTTAGCCTCCGCCCCCGCAGCGCCCGTGTCAGGCCTTGATAGCGTCTCTCCGTGCGCCCTGGCGATTTCGACGACCACCAACGCTTGCCTCTCGCAGCCACGCGTCTGGGGGGCGCCCGTGCCGCTAGGCTCGGCGGTGATCGTCGCGGCCGTGAGCTTCCTGCTTGATATCCTCGCGGCCTTGGCGCTGCTGGCGACGGTGCGTGGCTTTCGCCTGTCGATCTGGTTATTGTCGGGCAGTGCTGGCCGAGGTGCTGACGCGCCTTCGAGGGCGACGCCGGCGCTGATGGATGGCGCCCAAGAGGAGAGCTGCCAGGCGGGCCTTGAGCCCACAGCCAGGGGGCGCCATCTTCGTCGACTTCGGCGAGGTGGGGGGGGCCCGGCATGAGCGGGCGATCCTGGCCTGCGTCTCGAGGGCCACCTACATCGTAGTCACGCCAGACAGGGGCGCCTACGAGCAGACCTTCGACGCGGACAACGTCGCGGACTTCGGGCAGGCGGGGCCGCGCGGCGGCCTGCCGCCAGGGCTGGGCGCGGCGCGCGGCCATCTGGCGCACCGCTTCCGCGACAGGCTGGAGGGGGAAGAGTTGAACGAGCTGCTGAAGGAGGGCGCGGCGCCAGCGCCCGCGAGGAGATGGGCATCCCGATCGAGGGGCCTGGGCCCGAAACTGGGCAAAGGCTGCCGCTGGCGCCTCCAGAGGAGCCGCAACCCGCGGCAGGTCGACCGCGTGCGGACTGGTGCTGTGTCATTGGCTCCGACGAGGTCCGCAAAGGCAAGGTGGTCTCGCTGCCCGATGTGCTGGACACTCACTCGGAGTTCCTCGTTGGCACAGGGCGGCGCGGTGTCTGCGACGCGGGGCGCAGGGGCCAGAGCGCGGCGATGACGCGCTTGGAGGAGGGGAGAAGCCAAAGGAGGCAATGCAGATGGCGTCGTCGCTGGCTTCCCTTTCAGACGCGCCGACGGGAACGCGGACACCGCCTGCGGCCCCAGAGGGCGCGCGGACGCTGGCGATCGCGCGAGACTCGGCGGGAAGGAGGCACCGTGCCTTGAGGAGCGCGGCGGAGAGCTCGGAGAAGAGCGACTTCGACGACTGGGACCTGTCCGGGCCGAGGACGGCGCTTCATGCGGTTTCGGAGATCGCCTAGATGAGCGGGGGCCGGGTGCAGCGACACACGACGTGGAAGCACGAGAATAAGCTGAACGATGACGAGCACAGCGTCGCGGCTCACGAGATGTCGTCGGAGATCTTGGAGCTGGCCTGCACCCGCGACCAAGTGGACGTGGCCAGCCTGGCGCGGCATATGCAGTTCATAGATCATAAAGTCAAGGAGAAGCAGGAGGCCGGCAAGGATTTCGACACCCACGACTACTACCTGGGCAGGGCGCGCCGAACTGGCGGGGCGATCGCTTGCCCAGAGCTTCTGAAGTGGGTCGCCGAGTCGGCGGCCAGGGATTCGGCGACCTTGAAGGAGGAGCGCAAGGCGGGAGAGGAGAGGGCCCTGGCGCGCGCTCCTCGCATGGAGTCATGAGGAGGGACGAGGCTGGGGAGCGGCCGACCTCAGCCAGTACCAACAGGCCGCTGGGACGCACGGTGCCCAGGGACTTGCCACCGCCGCCCGCGGCGCCGCTCGACCCAGCTCGCGGGTCGAGGGCCCTTCCTCGGCGTGCCGCGCAGAGGCTCGGCCGAGAGACTGCTCTCGGCCGCCGCGTGAACGACTGCGTCGCCTCCCTCGACAACCTGCGCGGGGACGGCGACTTTGCTCGGGGGCTCGTCCTTCGGAGGCGCAATTTTCAGCCGTGGATATGAATTGGGCGGCGGTCGCCGACGACAGGCCGCCCGAGGGCGCCCCCAGCCCAGAGGCAGCCCTGAAGGAGTTGATCGGCTCGGACTCTCCGGGCTACAATCCAGATGGCCCCACGGTGGTTGCGCCGTGCGATCGCGAGCTGGTTCCATGGCCCGAGTCGGCGCGCTGCGCGAGCATGCTGGGGGCCCTGCCGGAGCCGGATCGCCAGGAGGTGATCGACGGTGAGAGTTCGCCTTTACTTCGCGCTGATGAGGTCCGCCCTGAGGCCGCCAAGGTGCACTGGGATAAGACCCCGCGCAGCAACAGAGACGAGCGCGTGGCCTTTGTCCAGAACCTGCTGCGGCGGGACATTGTCGAGCTGCGCTCGCGTCGTTGTTCTGAAGCGGGGGCATTCTTCGCGAAGAAGAAGTCGGGCAATATTCGTTTGATCGTGGACGCGAGGGCGGTCAACCAGGCGCTGAAGCGGCCCGCCTCGACGCATGTAGCGTCGACGGCGGCGCTGGCGGGCCCGGGGGCGGAGCCCGATGACCAGCTGGAGATTTCCCTTCATATCATCGCCGACTGTTTCTACGAGTTCAAGGCGCCGGGCTACATGATCCCACGGTTTGGGGCGCGTCCGCGTCGGGCGCGAGAGTTGGGCGTCGAGGAGTTGCAGGGTCAGGCCGCGGCCATCGCGATGTTCGCCCCAGCAGGCGTCGTTCTGCAGCGAGGCGCGCCGCAAAAGAGTTGGCACGCTTTTCAGAAGACATGTTAATTATCAAACTTTCCGATGGGGCTAGAGAGGGCGAGAGGAACTCCTGGACAACTACTGCGTAGCGTGGCCGCCATGTTCGGCAATGCAGAGTTGGCAGATCGGGCGCTTGCACTTGTACCGCATCCTCGCTCGTTATCGCTAGGCGAAGCCCCTTCGCCATCGAAGACAAGGAAGCAACATGTAGCGCGCCATGCGGATGCTAACGGGCGCAGTGCGGCGACAGCCTCAGACAAGCAGGTGCAGTGTTATCAGAGAGGGCCCAGGCTAGAGGCTCGGCGCGAAGCTCCTTGCTTCTCGAGTTGCGCTTCCCTTGTCCAGGATGGTGCCCCATCTGTGGGCTCAGTGCCCAGAGCAGATGCCCCCGTCTTCCCGGAAAGATGCGCGGCGCCAGGCACCTGGTGTGGAGTGCGCAGAGAATCGCCAGAGCAGCAGCGCAAGTCTGCTTTTTGACGCTATGGCACAGAGATGCATCGAGGCTGAGCCTGGCCAAGGCCCAACAGGCATGCAAGGCACTGGGCGGACTGTTGTATATCCTTTGCCATAACGCCACTCGCGGCAATCAGTGTGGCGGATGAGTCATCAGACCGATCTCACTCGTCGTTTGAAGATTCGCCCAGCGAGACAGCGGCAGAGGAGCAGAAGGCTCTAAGCAGGGATTTCCGAGCAAGCAGAGAGAAGAGTCACATTGACATGCCAGTTATCTCACGGCCTTCGGACTCTGCGCACTACCTATAACCAAGTATGCGCGAGACGGGCCCTCAGAGACACGCAGTTCGCTGGAGAGCAGCTAACTGCGCGGGCGACGCATATCAACGTGGTTCAGATCTGGCTGCGCGCAGTTATATTGCTCTCCCCACGTTCCTCTTCCGCGTTCCACAGCAGAGCCAGCGGCTGAGCCAGGCCCCGCAACGGAGCAGGCGAGGTTGGAGGGGTGCCGCATTCGCCGCCTGCGTCTCGCGGCGGCTGCGCGGGGACGGGGGGGGGGTGGGAGCGAACGCGAGCAAGAGAAGAAACGGCTCGAACGGAGCCGCCTCAGACGGTTGCGTGTTGCTGATTTTGCGATGGAGAGGGGTCAGGCGAGTTGCCAGCGAGAGCGTGCCAGAGGGAGGCATGATCAGCAGCTTTGGCCGCCAGTGCTTGCGGCGCCATCTCCCCATCGCAATGTCATCCTTTCTGTCGTTTTGTGTTTTGCAGTGTCGCCTATTGCCATCCGCCGCCTCTTGCCCCCAGGCATCGCGTTGCGCCCCTGCCGCTCGAGTTGAGCGCGCTGGCGCGGGGCGTAATCTTGCTCGGGGGGAAGAGTCGGAGGGCCTCGCCCCCTTTTCCACGCCCGTCCCAGCCAGATACGTGGATGTTATATCTAAGCGCGTGTCTGTATATGTATACATATATATGTATATATATATGCATGTATGGCGGGTCATGTTGTTATGGCCCCCCTTCCCCTCCCGCGCGGTGGCTTGTCAGCCGCTGTAGAGCAAGCGGGAGTTGGGTCGGGCGTGCCGCCCTTTATCTCTTGGCCCCGCTCAGTGCCCCCGTCCTTATTGCTGCGGCACCTCGAGCGCATGCGGCTCGCTCGTAGATACTCATGAGCGTAGTCTGTTCGCCGGCTTCGGCTAGCAGCGATTGTCGTCGCTGTTGTGGGCGAGGGTGAAGAAAAAGGGGGAGGGGGGGGGGGATGAGAACGAGGAGGAGGAGGAGGAGGAGGAGGAGGAGGAGGAGGAGGAGGGGGGGGGAGGAGGAGGAGGAGGAGGAGGAGGGGGGGGGGGGGAGGAGGGAGGAGGAGGAGGACGAGGAGGAGGAGGAGGAGGAGGAGGAGGAGGATGAGGAGGAGGAGGAGGAGGGGGAGGAGGAGGAGGAGGGGGGGAGGAGGAGGAGGGGGAGGAGGAGGAGGAGGAGGGGGGGAGGGGGAGGAGGAGGAGGAGGAGGAGGAGGAGGAGGAGGAGGTCGTGCAACAACATCTTTGTCTGTCATGATTTCCAGACGGGTCTCAAGGGGCCCGATCACTGGCCTGTTGTTGCAGATGTGGAATGGACGAGCAGTTCTTCCTTCCCCTCGGGACGTGGCAAGCCTCTTGACAAGGCTCGTCTGAGAAACCCTGAGGACCCAAAAAACTGGTTGCTCATACGTTGAGGAGATCCCACAGAGACCTTGGAGCCTACAACTCAACCAGCATGTCATTGACACGATTCAGGATGTCAACGAGGCCGCCCAGAAGGCCTTTCAAGTGAAGGCCATCCGACCAAGGCGCCCCTACATGAGCGACGCTGCCATGGACCTTCTCCGACTACGGCGCGGGCTAGCCAAAACGTTGATGAGAACTCAGTTGAGGGAGGATCCTGAGTCCCAGCGTGCCCTTTTCCGCTCTCGCTTTTGCTGTTGCCGCGGGCAAGTTTGCGCCCTTGGAATCCTCGGCCCGAAAAAATCAGCGGGGGCGCCCTTTGTTCGGCGCTCGGCTCTCATGTTATACAGAGACTCAGAGGCTTCAGCGATTGCTTTCTTTTTTCCTGCCCGGTTCGAGCTTTTATCGATTCATCTGACGCTAGTTTGGCCAACATCATTGAACGGTGCAGGTGTATCTTCCTGGATGCGCGCTTCAGAGGTTAAAATGTCCATTGAACAAAGGTTGTGTCAATCTGAATGGGCTGGCCTCAAGGGTCTCTTGAAATGTGGTGGGAGGGGCGATCGGCCCAAACAAGGTCCCCCTCAGCTTCCCCTTATTCAGACCCCGCAGGGTGAGGTTTTGATCGAGGACGTTGAGATCGCCACACAAGAGCATTTTGCTGGAGTCGAACTAGGCAACCAGGTTGATGAGTCTGAGCTTGTCACATCATACAACTCCTTCCCCCTTTTGCTTGCAGATGGTATTGACAGAGATGCAAGAGTGCCTCCCTCCATCTATGAGACAGAGAGGTTGTCAGGTAAAGCCAAAGCCGGCATAGCCCCGGGAACCGACGGTTTCAAGGGGTGCCTGGGACGTATTGCTGCCAGGCCGCTTGCACGCAGCATCAATCCCATCCTATTCAAGATCGCCGCCACCTGTAGGGAGCCGATTGCGTTCAAAGGAGGGCGTCTTGGGCACTTCTGGAAAGGTTCTGGTGACCCCACCAAAGTAGCTGCTATGCGCAGCATCCTGGTCTCCCCCGTGATTTGTAATCTGTGCCGCATGCACATCAGGGGACTTGCGCTTGATTTTCTGCATGCCAGCACGCTTCAAATGCAAATGGGGGGGCCTCGAGGGGAGGGGCTGCGATCTGGCAGTTCACACTGCTAGGATGCTTTGGCAAGCTAATGACAAGCGCAAAAATTTCTTGGGGAACGCTGCTCCTGGATCTCGTTAGTGCGTTCTACACCACGATTCGACAGCTTGCCATTAGCTTGCCTGGGACCGAGGATGAGCTCGCTGAAGCCCTCGAGAAACTTCCCCTACCCCCATTGCTGCTAGAAGGGGTTAAAGTCCAACTGGAACAGCGCCCTCTTTTTGAGCAGAGGGTTGACAGTCCTCATCTGATTGCTGCCATTCAAGAGACACAGCGAGGCGCCTTCTGGAGGGCATCCCAGGCACCAACCTTCACCGCACCCCGCCTCAGCTCGAGGCCAGGAACCGTTTGGGCCACCGATGTTTTCAATTTTGTCCTCAGGCGGGTCCATCTGAAAATCGAAGAGACCGTGCAAATTGATGGCAACCCCATCGGAAATCCTTGGACCTCTCCCTGACGGCGACCTCATTTCTGCGACGCCTGCTGACATGGCCAGACAAGATTTTGGAGTCTCTTTTGTTGATGATCTCATTCAGTCTTTCATCGCCCAGTCTGCGTCGCAACTGCTGGACAAGGCTCGAGAAACTGTTAGGACAGTCTTCCTTGCCTGTTGTGAGTTGGGTTCCCTACCTAATGCAAATAAAAACCAAGCTGCCCCTGGCCTTCAGGGGAAAAGGCTGCTGTGCAGCCCGTTTACAGGAAAACGGCACTCTTAATGATACTGTTCGCATTGACGAATGCGATTGTGAAGTAGATATCGTGGCTGCTCACAGGGTCCTAGGCTCACATTTGGCAAGCAATGGCAGCATGGCTGCTGAGATCGCAAACAGGCGCCAAGCCGCAGGCGCTGTGTTACCCCCCATTCGCAAAACTGTGGCCCCGAGGACCATGCTTCCCATTCGGTCCAATATCATCTACGCTGGGGCCCTTGCGAGCTCGGTTTTATTTTACAACTGCTGCGCGCGGCTGCAGCTCTCATCTGGACTCGACTCCCAAATCTAGCTAGGCCGCGAAAGGATATATCGTGTTGCTTTAGGTCTGTCCAGAGGGAATAACTCTGAACAACATGACTCGTACGCCGACGTCATGCTGAAGGTATCCGGGCTCCCACGCCACGTCATCCTGAGCGTGAGCCGCTTGCGGTTCCTCGCCAGACTACTGGTTCATGGGCCTCCACTCCTACGGGTTTGTCTCCAATACCTATCACATCCCCCCACTGGCTGGGTTGCAACGCTGGAGCAGGACATTGCTTGGCTTGTTTCTTTTCTGGATCCCAAGGATTGTCCTGGTGATGTTTCGCTTGCTGCCTGGGTCCAAAGAATTCGGGATGGCCCAAAAAGCTTTGCCAGGCTTGTCAAGAGAATAGCTCTTGAAGCGCTCCACCCCGGGTTGATTGCTACCACCAACATGAATGGGAAAGGAAGTTCGAGCTGCATGCCAAAGGAACCCCGCTTGCGGTCAGGACCCCCCCCCCCTATACCCGTCTATCCGTGTCTTGAGTGCATGGCCCATTTTGGCACCTCCAGGGACTTCAGGGCACACGTCGGCAAAAACCACCCGCCGCCCAGTTCTCCTCAGACCTTCATTGTTGGATCTTTTTGTCAAGTGCGTTGTTTTGATTTCCACGCGCCTGGGAGGCTTCATAAACATTTACACCGTTCTCAGGGCTGTTTACGGGCCTGGATTGCCACTGGTCGGCATGCTAGCTTTGAGGAAGTTGCAGGAGACATGCGTGGCATTCAAAAACCGGCAGCATTACATAGAAAACGAGGACACCAGGATCATTTCGCTAATGCACCTCCAAGGAGGACGCAGCGTGTAGCTATTGCGTTCCCAGGTGCAGGGCAACCTGTTGCGCTCATTCAGCTGCCTGAACCGATAGCGATTCTCAACCCAAGAGGTGAGTTCAGACCTATTACACCCCCCGCGAGGTCATATATGTTTGTGCTTCATTTTTTTCTCAGGGCCCAGGAGGCCAGGTGACTTTCAGCCCTGTGTTGAAGCAATCATGGTTAGTTTTCCAGGCCAGCTTTTTGTTCTCAGCGTTGACGTTATCAATGGTGAAAAAATGGAGACCTCACGGGGGAAGAAGCCATCATCTTATGGACGAGCCTGCTTCGAACAGGATTTGTTGCAGCGATTCTCGCGGGACCTCCATGCGAGACATGGTCTATTGCTCGCTTCTGACCCGTGCCGCGCGCTGACGGCAGCACTTCAGACATCCACCTAGACCCCTGCGCACGAGAGACCAACTCTGGGGCCTGAAGAGCATTAATGTGCGGGGGCGTGCTCAGGTGGATCTAGGCAACCGTCTCCTACGCACAACACTGCAGTTTGCTGTCCCCTGCTGGCGTTTAGGGATCGCCTTTATAATGGCGCATCCTGCTACCCCGTGGGCTCCTCCTGAGGCTCCAAGCTCCTGGTTTCTTCCACAGGTTCAGAGGCTTTTTGAACAACCCAATGTTGAGAAGAGGTTCATTCATCAGTGTGCGTTTGGCGCTGAAACCCGCAAACCTACTGAGTTGCTCTTCATTCACATGCCTGCCCTAGGGGCTGCGCTCGACACCAGAGCAAGTGGAGTACTCTGCATGCACCATCATGGGCACACTGTGCTTGAAGGCGAGGACTCACAAGGGCACTGGAGGACTGCAGGGGCCAAAACGTATCCTGAGGGACTCTGCAAGGTCCTTGCACAAGGGGTCTCTCAAGAGGCTTGGAGGAGGTGCCCTTGGATCTTCGAGGCCCCCTTGATTCCTGTTCCAAGAAGGCGCATGCGTCAAAAGGGGCCCAGCTGCACTTTAGGACGAATCGCAGGACCTCTTCTCTTCGCTGGGGCTCACATGGATCTCCATGGCCTCGAGGGGCTCGGACGGACACTTGCCGATGAAAAAGAATTGCGTCGACAACTATCTTCGGATCTTGTGACGGACGGTTGGATACCTGACTCGCTACGTCAATACCACTCACCGCTGGATCCGTATGCCACTGAAGTTACCATTCACGGCATGGATTGCATGTTGCACAATCAGTGTCGAGATCGAAGGAGATATGGCCTTCAATTATCCTGGTTTGTGCTCCCAGATCCTCGCGCTGCTGTCGTTTTTCATTCTCACTGTCTCCTTGAGAGGCTCATCTCCCTCCTCGTGCTCAAACATCTTCCGCGCTCCTCCTCCTCTCACAATGTGAACGTGTTTGGGCCGAGGTGAAGGGCTGTGCTGGGAAGGCCTTGCCGTGCCCAAGGGCCCCGCCAGTGTGCACTCACTTCAAAAAGTAGTACCAGCTCAGTGTGGCTCTAAAAGAGTCACTCGACATTGTCAGTAACCGTGCCCACAGAGTGAAGGCTATTCTTTTCCAACATCTATGATCTGACTTCATTCTTTTCTCGTGCGCCTATGGCAGTAACTCTTGTAACGCATTCGCTGTTGTGTGTTGGGGGAGGTCAGGGAGGGAGGAGGTTCCTCACAACGTGCACTGTCTACGCCGGACATTAAAGGGCTTGGCATGTTTAGAGGGACCTCAGGTGCATGTATCGTCGGCCGCTGCCGCCGCCGTCACCTTTTTTTATCTGTCCTGTCCTGTCCCGCTCTAACTCGCCCTATTCTCATATGTGGCTTCAAGCACCCGCCATGACCCCGAGAAGAAGAAGAGGTGGAGGAGGAGGAGGACCAGAGTATATCCAACACGCATCAGCCGATGCTGCAACAACCCCCCCCGCCCCAAGTTCCCTCCACATAAGTCCGCGCATGTGTTCTTTTCCACTGCCGGCGCCCCCCGCCCCCACCCCTTGAATGACGAGCGGCCGGCCGGTCCGCCGGTCAGACGAGGGCGCCTGGAGGGCCCTCGCTCGACTTGAAGGACGCCCAGGGCAGCTCCATTGAAGGAAAGTCAGCGCTGCGAGCCCACCGTCCGTCTCGGCGCCGCAGGGCGTTGAAGTCGTCGACGCCTGCTCTTCGGAAGTCCCGCGCGAGAGCCCTTCAGGGGGGCCGTGGATAGCTTCGTTTTGGGGAGAGCGCGCTATCCATCCGTCAGGGCGTCAGCGTCGTGGACGCATGCTTCGCGGAAATCTCAAGCGAGAGCTCTGTCTCGAAAGAGGGGCCGGCCTCCATCCGTGTTCGCTGTTTCACACTATGGAACACCGTGCCGTCGAGGTCGAAGAAAGGTCACGTGGGTGGAGATGGTGGGTTTTTGCATGCGAATTTGCGCGAGGCCAGGGGGAGACCCTACTACGTCTTGGAACGGACCCGACATTCACTCGCACAGCCAAGGACAATTTGGAAGCCGAGCATGCACCGAACAAGGGCAAGAGCCCCTTTTTGAGAACGACCCGCCTTATATTCGGTTGGTGAAGCGATGCTGGGCGGCGTCAGCAAAACGAGAGGGCCATTGTGAAAACCGTTTATGGTCCGCGCGTCAAAGCAATTTGAAATCATCAGCTCCTTGATGCACCCTGCGGCGGCAAGGACGACAAACATGAGGATGTGGATGTTGCTGCTGGTGGCGACGGCGAGCATGGAACGTTTGGGAAGAATTGTAGCATCCGGGACCGCGTGGAAGCGTCTTGGAGCGTTTGGGAGCGCGTGATAAAAAATGAGTCGTCGGTGGTGTGCCCGACAAGCATCGGTGTGTGATATATTCGCGATCGATGTATTGATTGTTGTGCCTTCTGTGGTCAGAGACTGTTCGGAGACAGGGGGGCTGGTGTTGAAGATCCGCCGGTGCGCGCCGAATATGTGTTTACATCGGATGGTCAAGGTTGCGCTGGATGGATTTGCGCCAACTTGCTGTTTTACGCCGGACGGTGAAGTTGGGGTAGGATGGATGTGCGCTGTACAGCGTTTTACATCATATGATGAAGGTTGGGACTTACGGATGTACACCGAGCACCATCTGTTGCAGCAGATGTTGGGGGTTGGGTCGGATGAAGGTGCACCGAACATTTTGTTTGCGCAGCGTGGTCATGGTTGGGTGGTGCGTTTGCGCCCCGAGGAACGGTATTGCACATCGGCAGGCGAGGTCTGGGTCGCATGGTTTTGAGCAGGTGTGTATTCGCCGCGTCAGGTGATGAGGGTTGGGTCGGATGGATGTGCACCGAATGGCTTGTTTTGCGCAGGATGGTGAGTGCAGGGGTCGGCTTGTCGCTCGCGGAGCTAAGATGAGCACCGCGTGTCGAAGCAAAAACGGGCCTCCACCCAAGAAGCCGCTGCAGGTGTCAAAAGTCAGGATCACAGCTCGCGAAGAGATATCGCATGGCCCGGCTACGGGCACGCCCAATGGTTCGACAGGGAGCAGCTACCTATAATGAAAAGGGATGGAGGAGGACGAGGAGGAAGAGGAGGGGGATGAAGAAGAAAGAAGAGGAGGGAGGAAGAGGAGGAGGAGGAGGAGGAGGAGGAGGAGGACGAGAAAGGCGAAGGAAGGAGGAACGAGGAAGAGGAGAAGCGAGGAAGAGGACGAGGAGGAGGAGGAGAAACGACGAAGAGGAAAAGCGAGGAGGAGGGAAAACAAAACAAGAGCGAGGAGGAGGAGGAGGAGGAGGAGGAGGAAGGGGAGGAGGAACGAAAAACGAGGAACGAGGAGAAGGAGAGGCCGGGAGGAGGAGGAGGAACGAGGAGGAGGAGGAGGAAGATGAAGAAAAAGAAAACGAGGAGGAGGAGGAAGATGAGGAGGCGGACTTGGACGAGGAGGAGCGAGGAGGGAAAAGGAGGAAGAGCGATAATGAGGAGGAGTGAGGAGGAGGTGGAGGGAGGATGAGGAAAAGGAGGAGGAGGAGGAGGAGGAGGAGGAGGAGGAGGAGGAGGAGGAGGAGGAGGGGGGGAGGAGGAGGGAAAAGGAGGACCACTGCAAACCCAAGACTCATCAACGATGTTAGACTCAGCTCTCCCTCCGAGCTCCCTCTTCACAGGCTTCTACAAGGGTTCATTTCCACTGATGGAACGAACTGCCCCGTGGGGAGACAACCGTTTTAAGACCCTGAAGTATGCCAAACAACCATTTTCGGGACTCCAACTGACTATTGTGTCTTGGCGATCCTGAATCGCGCCAAAACATCATGCCATTTCAACACCGGGTGTCAACGTAACCGCTGCGCCCTCACAATCCTGAATCCTTCTAAACTAGAATTTCTCGAACTTTGACTTCGGCGGAATCCGTGAAATGTTTGCAAATGTTTACGACGAGTGCGCGCGGCGCTAAGGCGAGAGCACATTTTGAAAACGGATTGCCATCGATCCGTAAAGTTCTTGCATATGTATAGGACAAATTTGCGCGGCGCTGAGTCGAGAGCCACATTTTGAAAACGAGCCGCCCTCAATCCGTGAAGCTACTGCAAAGTTTTAAACGAATGTGCGCGACGCCAAGGCGAGAGCCACATGTTGAAAAGCGCCCGCCCTCAATCCGCGAAACTCTTGTAGCCGTTCGAAAACGAATGCGCGCGACGCGAAGGCAAAAACCATGTTTTAGAACCACCAGCCCTCCATTCGTAAAGCTCTTGCCAATGTCTAAGCTTCGGACTCATGAGTGGTAGGGAAGTCTCAGGCGAAACGCCCGGCCCGCCCTTTCGACTTGCCACAGTGTGCGAATCGGAAGAGCTGTTTAGATGGAAAAGGAATGGAGGAGGAGGAGGAGGAGGGGGAGGAGGAGGAGGAGGAGGAGGAGGAGGAGGAGGAGGAGGAGGAGGAGGAGGAGGAGGAGGGGGGCGCCTCGCCCGCAGAGGCCTCGCGTGCGGTGATGCAGGGAGGGCGCCCCGGAGCTCAGCCGCCCGCATCGCTGCAGCCCGTCGCCCACGGGTTCACCGTCGGCAGCGGCCTCGGCCGCATCGAGGATCCGCGGCCCCGCTCGGCGGCGGCATCCGAATCCGAGCCCGACCTTTTGCCTTGGAGCAAGTGCTCCCAGGAGGGCGCGAAGTTATTCGCGCTTCGCGCTTCGCCGTCCTCCTTCCTCCTCCCCCTCCTCCTCGTCCTCCTCTTCTCCTCCTTGGGGGGCGGCGCGAGAGCGCGAAGTTATTCGCGCTTCGCGCAGCGCGAAGCGCGAACTTAGGAGCCCTTGTTGGAGCTGGCTGGGAGTCTGCGGTGGCCCAGCATTTGGTTCCGGCGAGCAGGAGGGGGAGCGAAGTCCGAGGTGCTGGTCTGGACGCCCGACATGGGCACGGAGAGAAGGGGTACAGTGCCCAACAGCAGTTCCTGTGCATTTTGAACGGGATTCGCTGTCCACGCCGCCGCGGCCTGTGTCCATTCGAGACAGACGGCCGCCTGCCCAACAGCGGCCGCTGTTGGTTTGGGACAACATTTGTTGTTGGGCAATTGTACCCATTCTTTCCGTACCCATTTCGGGCGTCCAAATCTGGGTTCGAACAAGTTGTTTGCCTTTATCTGCCTTCAGTGGCAGCTTCTGGGCCCCAGGACCGCCAGAAACAGGTCGGGGGTGAGAAATTGCACCAGATGGACCCTGGGAGAGGTTTGGAGACCGATTTTGAATGGATTTGCCACTATCCCTACTTTTTGGCTGATTTCCTCGAGGCCCATCCAGTTCGGACCCCCTGGCCGCTTCCATCCTTCGCTGATCAACGATTCAGGCAACTCACAGGGCGGCGGGGGTTGGGTTCGAAATTCGTCGAGCACAGGGCGAAATCCGAACCCTAATGTTTGTTCCCCCATTTTTCTTGTCTCCTGGCAAAGCCACGTTCAAAAACAGGCTCTGGTTTCTTCAGGGCCTTCTTGAAAGACACCTGCTTAGGCAGAGGGCCTCTGCCTGGGGGCTGCCCCTGAGCCGCCCTCCTGAGTTTCGTCTTCCCGCAGGCTCCAACCACACGGGCCCCAGGATTGCCGAGATTGCGGACAGCTTATCGATTCAGGAGGGTCGATGATTGGCGGGGGTAGGATTCGGATGTCGCCACCCACCCGTGCGTCCCGCCCACCGACCTCGGCCACCTCCCCGCGCCTTCTTTCGCCGCCTCGCGTGTCGTTACATCTTCGAGGGGCCTCGACTGTCCCAAACATTTGTATGTTTTCTCACGCCCGACGCGGGCTCGGTGCGGACTCGACGCGGGTCTGGCATGGATTCGACACGGATTCGACATGGATTCGACGCGGATTCGATGAGCCCAACATGGACTGCCTGGAAGCCCTCTTGTCTAAGTTTGGAGCGATGCTCCCGCCTCCTGGGCAGTCTCGGACGCCCGGAAGACCGAATAATTGAGCATTCCCAGAATCATGCAACAACCATCGGAAATCAATATGTTTTGCGTTTCTAATGCGTCTTGGGGGTCTTCGGATCGTTTTTGGGCGTCTGGTGGGTGTCTAAGGCCTCTGTGGGCTCTCGCGGGGCCGTCCGGCCGCCCTCCTGACCGATTTGGCCCTGTTGCCTGGGCCCAGCAAGGGCTTCAGGAGCCCCGGAAAGAACAGGGGACCGTCTGGAAGGACGTCCAGCGAACCCCCAGGGCCAAGGTCTCAGATGATAAACATATAGGAAATGATAGTTACATATAAGTATGTGTATATATATATGTATATATGAATACACATGTATATATATATATATATATATATACATATGTATATATATAATATATATATATATATATATATATATATATATATGCGTGTTCATCCCAGCCTGGAGGTCGTTGAGCTGGGTGAAGGCACTCCTCTTTTGCGCTCCTCGCTCCTCGCTCTCCGCGCCGCCCTCCTCCACCCATCGCTGCTCCTCTTCCGCCTCGCCCCGCCTCGTGCCCCGCCCCTCCCTCGCTCCCCTTTCTCCTCGCCGCTCCTCCTCCGCCCCCGCGCGCGCCTCGGCCCCCTCGCCCCTGCTCGTGCCCCCCGCCCCCCCCTCCCTCGCCTCCCCTCCGGAGTGCGGCGAGAGCGCGACGACGATCGCGAAGGGGGCCGCTCTCCCGCAGAGCGCTCCAAAGGTAACCTCTGTGCCTGCCTCTGCAGAGGGCCCGCGCCGTGGCGCCGCGCCCCGCTGCGGCCTGGCTGGCCCAATCTCGCGGGGGGAGGAGCAGAAGCCCATCGGGGGCGGCCAAGAGGGGGGTGGTGACCAGGGGGGGCTGGATATCATGGCGTGGGCCATGGTATTTCTTCCGATTTCATGGCGCCTGTTCTTATTTCATTACGTCCCTGGCCCTCCCCCTGGGCCGCGCACATGCCGCCGGCCATGATTTGCGCCCCCCCCTCTCTTGGACGCCCCCCCCCCCCCAGGCCGCCCCCGAGCCCAGGGCAGCTCCTGGTTCTCAAGGCCCACGACGACCCCAATCTCGTGAAGAGCGGGATCCCCCTCGCTAGGGAGTTGGGCTTCACGCAGATTCGGCTCTCCGCTCGAGCTGCGACGGGAACGGACACCACCCCTACCACGCTCCACCTTCCAGGACCCCATCCGAAACCCTCAAAGGCAACCGTTTTGTCTCTCGTACCGTACCTGGCCGGCCTCATCCCGATGCCTTTCAACCCAGCCTTCGGCGTGTGGCGGCATCCACTTTTTGGCGCCAGTTGTGGTAGCATGCTGTCCTCTCCTACCTTCTCCCTCCAGCAAACAAACATGTATGTTTAGTCCGCGGGTGCCAAGTGGTCCAAGACAGTCAGACGCTGGTCAGCAAGCGGTGGGGTGCACCGGGAGCGAATTGCGGCACGAAGGCGGAAAGGGAATTCTCCCAACAAAAAAATATCCAAAGCTTTCGGATGAGCTACCCATGGGGCCACGAAGCGTGTGAGGGGAGCGCCGAACTGGTAGACTGATGCGGAGGGCAGAAGTAAGGAGGACGAGGAGGAGGAGGAGGACGACGAGGAGGTGGAGGAGGAGGAGGAGGAAGAGGAGGAGACGCGGGGACTGCCTCTTCAAAACGAGGACCCAACAACATACCCAGACCCCCGACGTCATGATTTTTTCATGTCGTCGACCCCCAGGGGTCTCGACCCATTGCCCGGGACCGGTTCTTCATCCTGAGTCGTTTCTTGACGGTCATGGGGCTTGGTCAGGGCCCCCAGAGGCCGAAAATACGGAGAAACTTCGCGTCGTGATTCTTTCATGACTCGAGGGGGTCTGGGTACGATGGCTGGGAAGAAGCATCCCAAGCCCCATCCTTTCGAAACCACCTCCAGGCCACGGGGGCGTGCGCCCTCCGCGCGCGCGGGCGCGCCCCCTTCGGCCGTGCCCCCTCCCCCCCCCCCGCGGCGGCCGACGCGGTGGCGAGCTGTGGGCGATGCGGGCCGTCGCCGTGAACGTCCCCGCAGGCACCGCGGGGACGGGCCCCCATCCCTCGAGGACGAAGCCCAGAGATCCAACGAATTGAGCAAATCAAGAAGGAGGTTTTTCATATTTTTCTGCCTCGAGGGGCCCTCGCCAGGCCCCCGGACCCCTCCTCCTCCTCCTCCGCCTCCTCCTCCTCCTTCTCCTGCTCCTCCTGCTCCTCCTGCTCCTCCTGCTCCTCCTGCTCCTCCTCCTCCTCCTCCTCCTCCTGCTCCTCCTGCTCCTCCTGCTCCTCCTGCTCCTCCTGCTCCCCCTGCTCCTCCTGCTCCTCCTGCTCCTCCTGCTCCTCCTCCTCCTCCTCCTCCTTCTGCTCCTCCTCCTCCTCCTCCTCCTCCTCCTCCTCCTCCTCGTCAGGACGGGAAACCGGTCCCGGGGAATGGGTCGAGACTTCCGGGGGACCCCGCATTGAAAAAGTCACGGCGTCGGATCTCTGGGAACAGGTACCCCTACGCCCCGAGCCTCTTCGACCCTCGATCCCCCCTCCTCCCCGACCCTCCTCGGCGGGGTGGAGGTGGAGGGCGAGAGGAGGCCAGCCTTGCTCTGTGCTGGCCCATGTGTTAGTTTTTGATTCATTGTTTTGCCGGTCGGCGCGGGCCCGCACGCCCCCCCTCCGCCCCACCCCCACGGAGTGGATCTTGGCTGTTTTTTGGCGTTTGTTCCAGGCAGGTGGAGTCCCTCCCCAATGGCACGCACTGTTGCAAACAGCCGGAGTAAGCAGAGGTCCAGAGCGAGACCCCTCCCCCCTTCCGCCCAATGTCGAAACGCCGAATAAGAAAACGCTCATCATCCGAGGGTCGAAGACCTCGGAGCAGGAGAAGGTGCCCTATGTCGCGACCCTCTGCCCGTGTTCCCCCTTGTGGGGCCTCCTGAGAGGCCTGCGTCGCCCGGGGCCTCGGCGGAGGCTGCTCGTGCTCTCGGCCCACGTCCTCGCTCAGGCGAGGAAGAAGTTGCCCTTCAGTCGGGCCTGTCTCTCCACAGGAGCAATTTTCAAAAATAGTCCACAAATTAGCCTGTGGCCGATTTGTTTTGTATTTTTGGACAAGTTTGGCATATCTTTGAATATTTGAAAAATTTCGTCCAAAATCCGCCTTGGCGTCACCTCGAGATCCTGGTGAGAACGCAGCCCCGGGAAGAGTCCGGGGAGCAACGGTAGCGGTACCTCTCGGCTTCCCCAAGACCTCCTCGAGTCACGAACAAACGCACGACGGGGTAGACTGTCTTCATATCGTCGGTCTCTGGGGGCCCGAACGGGGCCTCGGGCCGTCAGCAGAACGGCCAGGGGTGACAAGCCAGCCTCCAGGGAATAGGTCCAGACCTCGGGGGGTCGACATTATGACAAAATCATGGCGAAGAGGAGGAGGAGGAGGAGGAGCAGGAGGAGGAGGAGGAGGAGGAGGAGGAGGAGGAGGAGGAGGAGGAGGAGGGGGAGGGGGAGGGGGAGGAGGAGGAACAGAAGAAGGACGAGGAGGAGGAGGGGGAAGGGGAGCAGGGGGAGGGAGCGGAGCGCGCCGAGTCCGCCGGCTGGTCGGCCATCGGGCCTCCCGAGGGGCAGCGCGGGTGGCCCGGGGCCCGGTCACTGCATCTGCGGAACGAGCGCGCGTGTCCCACCGGAGTCGGAGAGATGAGATGGGACCGGGAGCCTTGAGACGGGGGTCAGTGCAGACCGGGGTCAGCTAGGGCACCGGATCCTGCAGGATCCTGCGAAGACCCCCTCTGGCTGACCCGGGTTAGCGAGCCGCTCGTGGCCGCGAGGCGGCCGCGCGTATTGGCTGACCCGGGTTTGCAAAGACCTGCGCTGCAGTTTTTTTTGGTTGTTCCTGCCTTTCAGTTTTTGGTTTCCTGCTGACCCGGGTCTGGATTGACCCAGGTCAGGAGCTCCCCGATGGGACCATCAGAGCCAGAGCCGGAACTTGCATACGACCTTCTCGCTCCACACGCTTGCTATCCCACACGGTGGGATTGATGCTGGTCTAAAGACTGTAGGTGAGGAGTGAACCGCCGTTCAAATGCAGCCGCTTGTTTCCGAAGCCATTCCTGCCAAGAGAAATAATCAGGAGAGATTGTAGGTGAGGAATAAGCCGCCGTTGAAATGCACGCGCTTGTTTCCGAAGCCATTCCTGCCCAGAAACATAATCAGGACCGTGAATCGGAGGTGGAATCGGAGCCTGGGTCGGAGAGATGGGATGGGAGCTGGAGTCGGAGAAACGGGAGCCATAATTAGTCGGAGCCAGGACTCGGAGAGCTAGCAGCTAGAGTCGGAGCTGGAGTCGGAGAGATGAGACAGGCGCTGGAGTCGGAGGGTTGGGAGTTGGAGTCGGAGCAGGAGTCGGAGAGGTGGGAGCTGAATGGAATCGGGAGTCGGAGAGATGGGAGACGGAGACGGAAAGATCGGAGCTGGAGTCGGAGAGGTGGGAGCCGGAGTCGGAGAAACGGGAGCCGGAGTCAGTGAGATCCGGAGTCGGTGTAAGCTGGGTCGCGGGGGCAAAGTCGGAGAGACGATATCAGGAGTCGGAAGGATGTCTTAGATCATGTGCCGGCGTCGGTCCGGCTCGGGGGTGGGAGAATTGTGGTCCAGAAGACCGTCCTCCATGGTGTTCCACCGCTGCTTGTTTCCAGCAATGTCCACCCACTGATCGTCGTACTCACATTCTGTGACCGCTTTGAGTAAATGCACAATATCGTCGTCCCACGTTTTCCGTTGGCCACCGTGTCGTCGTTCTGCTGGTCGAGAATCGTGCTCACGTGGGTTCCAAGTCGCACATCGTCTCGTCCACCTGTCGTGACGGTGGCTGGCAACCCGTGCTACGTAACGCCTTTCTTAGGGGGCGTATGGGTGAGTCCATTCTCGAGCATGTTTGCGCTCTGCGGTAGCAAACGCAGCGCATGTGGTCCTGCATACCAGCTCCACCCAAGGCTCCAAATCGTTGTCGTCGTTGTCGTTCCCGTGTGTGTCGGAGCGTTGTGGTTGTTGGCGTCGGTGTTGGTGTTGTCGGCGTGGGGCGGTGTGTTTGGGTGTCTTTGTCCAGCTCGTCTACTTGGGAGACCTACGATCAGCTGAAGCATCTTCTGTTGTATCCGCTGTAAGGATCATGTCTTTGGTGGGAGTCCAGGAACAACACCCGTACATGACCCACGGCGTGATTGTGCCGCTGAAAAGTCGTAGTCTGCCGTGCAGAGCACTCGTTCGCGAGATCGCCCCGTAGCTGGTTGAACTTGGCCCACCCTGCGTGGATTCTATTGCGTAGCCCGTGGTCGTGGAACTCCTGGTAGGACAGTGTTCTACGTAAATGCTTCGTGGTCTGGTCATTGGGCAAGATGTCTATGCACTGTGCCGTCCAGAACGATGTGCGTAACTGTCCTCCCCACCCTGCGGCTGACGTTGGTGAGGATTTTGGTCTTGTCTGGGTGTAGCGAAAGGCCACATTCCGATGCGTTGTATTTCAGATCCCGTAGTGAACAAGTGAGCTGTCGAAGGTTCGTGGCGTACAGCAAAGCGTCGTGCGCATCCAGGCTTAATGCCGAACTTCTTGCGGTGCCAACTGGGTTTGTTGTGTCTGAATATGTGCTCCAAGAGAGCGTTAAACAAGAACGGACTGAGGGGATCTCTTTGTTTCGCACCCCGTTGTATGCGAAAGCTGCGGCTGCTGGTGTCGGTTCTGACAGTGGCCGTGTGCCCGCTGCACGTTCGTTGTAGGAAGGTGATGTATGCGTCGGAGATGTGCTGCTGTCGTAAGGTTTCCCAGAGTTTGTTATGATTCACGCAGTCGAAAGCTTTCTTGAAATCGATTGCTGCTGCCCACAGTGGTAGTTGCCAGCGGTATGATTACTCGTACAGCATTGCCGTGGTGAACAGGTGGTCCTCCGTGCTGCAGCCACGCCTGAAGCCAGCCTGGTCGGGGCTATGTTGTGCATGAAATGCAGTCTCTAGCTTGTTGCAGAGGAGGCGGCTGGCATCAATTTGCGTAGCAGCGGGAGGATTGCAATCGGTCAGTTTTGCCGTCGTTTTGGATCTCCGGAATTTTTAAACACCAGTGATCGCCGTATTTTCCAATTGGTCGGGTGGTTGGCGGTCTTGTGTGATAATGTCGCTGTAGAGTTGCAGTAAGTACTCCTTAATGGTGACGCCTCCTGCTTTGAGAAGTTCTGCTGTGAGTCCCGTGGTGTCGCTGCAATTCCAATTCTTCAACTGCTTAATGGCTGCATGAAGCTCTTTCCTCGTGAATAGTGGTATGCTAGACTCTGCTGTGGTTGCGGTGTTGCTGATCGCACCATCGTCGCCCTGCGATTTCCGGTACACTTGTTCAGAACATGTGGCAAAGATATCGAGCATGCCCTTCCTGTCAGTCTCGTCGTCGCCGTCGGGGATTGTCATTTATGCGATCATGTCTTTCCATCTGGATGACTTCACGCCAGCGATGTTCTTGAGGCCTCTGAATTCGTTAATCATGGTCTCTACTTTGGCGTTTTCCCGGGAGCGCTCGATGGTTAGAAGTTGTCGCAAAATGAGTTTGCTCAATGCGGCTCGGTTGGCTGTGTCGTTGTTCGATGAGCTCACGTAGTGTCTGGTCTGCTGTGGTGACGGTTCCGTGAGCTTGGCGTTGCGTCGAAACGTATGTGCGTTCGAAGTAATTTCCATGAGTTTGAACAATTGCTTTGAACAAGGGCTTTGCCGACATGAGTGTGTGTCTGTCGTTCGTGTCGGCTGCTGGGTCGTGGTCTTCGAGTCTGTGCTGGAAACACTGCTGGTAAAGTGGGTCGTTGGTGGGTGGGCAAGAAGATTGATGGAGCTGTCGCTGTGCCCTCTTCCTCTGCTTCTTCATTGTAATGGTGGTGAGGGCCATTTTCATGCATACTGCTTGATGGTCGGAGTCCAGGTCTGAAGTGTTCGTGGCGAATGCGTCAAGTACTTCGTTGTGGCGAGACTTGTCGATGAGCATGTAGTCGCTTTGTGACTGAGTTTTTTGTTCGCCGCTGCTAGTGTACGTGAAGACGTTGTGGTTGTGCTTGTAGAACACCGTTTTGGCGACAAGCATGTTGCGTGTGTTTGCCCGTGCTCGTAAACATGTGCCTCGTGAGTTGCACTCTCCTATCCCGTGCGCTCCAACTGTCGGTCTTCTGATTGTGCTCATGGTGGAATCATCGTCATCCTTGTTGGGATATTTGCCGACTTGGGCGTTGAAGTCCCCAGTGATAATTGTAGTACGTTTCAGCTGGGTGGCGTCGTCGTGGACCACTGTCAGAAAATCGCACATATTCTGGACGTGAACGTCGGCGTAGCCAGAGTGTGGGAAGTATGCCGTCACAACTCTCAACGAGTACGTGCCGATGTCAAGGCCGATGTAAGCGATGTGTTCGTTGATACGTGTGAAGCGTTTGATGCTGCTTACGTGCCCAGATTCTGAGCGGCCGACATCGTCGCCCCGACGCCCGCCCGTTGCACCCGCGTAGGTGCCTTCTGCGGGACTGTCTGTCTGTCTGTCTTACGTGCCGCTGGGGGATCAATAAACCAATTCCTCGTGATGTTGTGGTGTGGCTGGCTGCCGGATATGCATGGGATCCCAGTTTCGTCGTCCACATCTCGCAGTGTTCTGTCCTCCAGGTTTCGTTGATTGCTACGATGTCCCATGTCAGATTTTCCAGTTTGCAAATTAATATATCAATGGAGTCGTCTGTAGTAAGGCTCCTCGCGTTATTGTGAATGACCGTTATGTGGTAGCGGTCGTAATCGGTGTTTTGGTGATCGGAGTCGTCTTCGGGTCGTCGTTCGTCACGTCTTGTCTTTGCTGCGTGGTGGTCTTTGCCGTCGTCGTCGTATTCGCCTCTGCTGGAATGTAGTCTTTGCTGGAGGTTGGAGGTCGGAGTGCTGATCTAATCAAGCCTGGATGTCAATACGTGGTGGTGGACATGCAATGTCGGATGCTGATGCTGGAGGCTGGAGGTCGGAGTGTTGAGCCTCCACCGAGAAGTCGATAGGTAGAGGTGGAAATAGGGGGTGCTAGTGGCTGGAAGTCGGAGTGCTGCGCTGGTGGAGGCTGGAAGTCGATGGGCGGAGGTGGAGGTGGAGGTGGAACGAAGGGAAAGGGGAAGGAGAAGGGTTGAGCCGGAAGGACAACGTGCAACAGAGCTGGGATCGAAAGATCCGTTGCCAGGGCTCCACCGCTGGATGCAAGGGCTCCCGCGAGGGCGCGAAGTTATTCGCGCTTCGCGCTTCGCGGTCCTCGTTCCTTCTCCCCCTCCTCCTCGTCCTCCTTTTCTCCCTTTGGGGGAGCGGCGCGAGAGCGCGAAGTTATTCGCGCTTCGCGCTTCGCGGAGCGCGAAGCGCGAAGTTGGGAGCCCTAGTGGATGCTTCCAAGCTGTTTTCAGATGCCGCGCATCGCCGTCGCAAGATCCACGACGGTACGTCGCCAGGCACATCTCTGTAGGCTCGGCTTCCTCCTCCCCTTCCTCTACCTCTCTCGCCTCGGTTGGGTAAGACGTTGGTTTGGGCTGTGCGGGATGCTGGATGTTAAAGGCTGGAGGGCGGCATGCTGAGGTGGTGGACGCCGGAGTTCGATTGGTGGATGTGGAGTTGGAAAGTCTGAGGGGCAGGAGGAGGAGGAGGACGAGAGGACGAGAACGAGGGCTGATTGATATGGGGGGGGTGAGGAGGCAGTGCAGGAGGAGGAGGAGGAGGGCAGAGGAGGAGGAGGAGGAGGAGGAGGAGAAGGAGGAGGAGGTGGAGAGGACGTGCAGGAGCCGGATAGGAGGAGGAGGAGGGCAGAGGAGGAGCAGGGGTTGTAGTAGTAGTAGTAGTAGTAGTAGTAGTAGTAGTAGTCGTCGTCGTCGTCGTCGTCGTCGTCGTCGTCGTCGTCGTCGTCGTCGTCGTCGTCGCCGTCGTCGTCGGGTGTCGTCGTCGTAGTCGTCGTCGTCGTCGTCGTCGTCGTCGTCGTCGTCGTCGTCGTCGTGGTCGTGGTCGTCTCGTCGCCGTCGTCGTCGTCG
>CAUYUJ010016190.1:220000-234762 GCA_963575745.1 Prorocentrum cordatum | reverse complement strand
GTGGGGGGTGGGGGGGCGAACGCCATGCAAGTGAACTTGCCCGAATCCAAATCAAAAACAGGCTCAGGGCACGAAGAGTGGGGCGGACGGGGACTGGAGAGGGACGGCCTCTCCACAGGTGCTGCGCCACCGCTCGCACCACCACTCTTGGGGAGCGCACTATGTGCTGCCTGGGCGCCGGCCGCGCCACCGGTGCTCCACCCGATTTTGGTTCGGGGGGCATCGTCCAGACGGCATAACTTCGCAGGCGATTTGTTCTCCCCGGGCGACTCGATTGGTTCGGCCCGCGTCTCTGCGTCGGCCCGCCCGGCGGTCTGAACAGGGGCTGCGTCGGCAGGAGCTGGAACCTATGTTGTGCGGAAGTTTGCCCTGCGCTGCACGCTCCAGGGTTGCGATGACGGGGGAGGGAAAACCCCCCCACAGAAAAGATGTTCCGAGTCGGGCGTTTTTCGCCCAATTTCGACCCCCAGGACCCTCCTGACAGGTCAATCCGGTTTGAAACATGATGCAGAAAGATGGGGTCTGGGGCTCAGGTCGTGGTTTTTCACAGCGTTCCAATTTTTGTTGCGACTTCGGATCTCGGGGAGTGCGCCTTCGCAGGCGATTCTTCTCCCCCAACCCCCGAGCTTCCGACAAGAAATGAAGCCGCTCAGAAAAGGAGGGAAACCTTAGAATGCGCCCCGAGGGGGCAATTCGGACGAGCCCCCTATCGAGGATGGGCGCCCCCCCATCGCATATCCCAGGGTGAGGCCCCACATGTCTGCTCCAGTCGAGAAAATCCCACGACGCCTGGGATAGGGGTCGACGCATCCCCTGTTGAACAAACAGTGACGTGCCAAGGATGAAGGTGCACTTTCAGCGACTCTGCCGTACAACTCCCGATGTCTCTCGAGCAGAAGCTGAGGTGGTGGTGTGGCGCCGGTTACTTCCAAAGCGTCCGAATTGCTCATTCGCGACAAGACAATGTATGCGGAAGGCCCAGGATGCGGCGCGGGCAGCGGCAGTGAAACGCTCTGGACCTGGGCCCCAGACCCCATCTCTTTTTCTGCGGCATCCTTCGAGCCGCATTGCTCCGCGAGGGCCTCCAGGGCCCAAGGCTGGGCGAAAACGCCTGTGGATCTCTGGGAAGTCCTCGAATTAGGCATCCCGGATGGGGCCGGAGGATCGCGCCGCATCGCCGATGCATCGACGATGCGGCTCGCTGTGGAGCCCGTGCTTCCCCACGCCGGCGTCGCCGATGCATCGCCGACGTCGCCGGTGCATGGCCGATGCATCGGCGATGCATTGGCGGTGCGGCCCGATGCTTCGACCCCAGCTCGGAGGCCTCTCGTTTCACACGGGGACGCCCGGGGCCACGGCGCACCGCTGGCGTAGCACCCAGCCTGCGCCGACGAGCTGTGCCACGTGCTGCACGAGTGGCGCGGCGAGCGGGAGGGCGAGGTCGTGCAGCGCTTCGCGGAGGCGGACGCCAGCGCGGACGCGCACGCGCGCGCCGCGGCGGCGCGGCCGCGGCTCTCGTAGCCGGCCCGCGCGGCCCTCGGCCAGTCAGGGCCGCCCCCTCCTCCTCCTCCGCCTCCTCCTCCTCCGCCTCATCCTCCTCCGCCTCCTCCTCCTCCTTTTTCTCATCCCCTCCTCCTCCTCCTCCTCCTCCTCCTCCTCCTCCTCCTCCTTCTCCCCCTCCCCTTCCCCCTCCCCCTCTTTCTCCTCTCCCCAAGTCGGCCACGCGCAGGGGGGGAGCAGGGGAAAGGGAAAGGCTTCTTAGAGTCAGTTCCGCACTGCTTCCGCGGCAGGTGTACGTCATCGAAAGCTCTGCACTTTCAGATTCTCAGTCTCTTGCCCCGGGATTCTACCGTGCAGTCTTATGTCATTCTGAGCAGCCCCTTCGATCATGGCTCGGAGTAAGATGAAGAGATAATCGCTGCAGGTAGGCGTCTTACAGGGAGGCTGCGTTTCTCAGGAGGCGCGGGCCTCGCTTGTGAATGTAAGGGCCGGCGCCTTGCAGAAGCAGCCTCCTTAAGAATTACTCGGGGGTGGACAGAACCCCCAACAGTGACACGTCGATTAGTGAATTGTCCGTTGTCGGGGGGGTCTGTCCATCCCCGAATTACGTTGTTCCCATCATACTTAAGGATCACATCCCAGGAATATTGTCGAGCACCCTGGAGAATAGCGAAACAGTGTCTGCTCGGCACGCTAGCGAAGTGTCGAACGAGCATCGCCCCACAGGGCCCGACACGTGAAGCATCTTCCATGTCGGTACTACTCCTGGTGCTCGACATTCTTCATGGTGGTCAAGGCTAACGTAGGTTGGACCATCATACCACATTGTACGACAACGACGATCATCATCATTATCATCATCATCACCATCAGTATCGTCATCATCAACAGCATTATTATAATCAGAATCATGCTTCATACTCATCATCATCATCATCATCATCATCATCATCATCATCATCATCATCATCATCTTCATCATCATCAAAGTCATCATAACCGCCATCATCATCATCATCATCATCATCAGGTGGCGCGAGTGCACCCTCTCTCGCCCCCCACCTTCCATATGTTTCATACCCACACACTCCGTTCACCGAATCTTGAGCAGCGGGCGGTTTCGGTTGGAGAGCCGCCGCGGCTAACCGATGTCTTTGCTCCGATTTCTGCATTGGAATCCATTGAGTATGAATTCTAAAGATCGTCAGGAGGCGATAATCATGGCGACCGCCAAGAGCTTCCACGCGTGTGTTTTCATAGGTACGCAGGTACGTGCACTTCTTGGGATGGCTGTTCAGAAACGCAAGCTGTACAATACACTGCTCATTGAGGCTGGGTGGAGTCCTGGAGCCTATACAAATAAGCCGGCTGGTATTAGTATCACGATTAGTTCTGGGCTGCGTGAACATCACATCGTGCGACAATGGCAAGCACCCGCTGAGATTGCTGGCCGCGCCTTTGGACTTCGCCTCAAGCGAACTGGTTTGGATTTTACAGCTGCTGGAGTTTACTTTCCTCCTCGACCACGGGGACGAGCTGGCCGCCCGCACTACTTTGCAGCGACGAACAGGCTGGTCTCGTGGCTCCGTGGTCTTTTAGTTGATATATCGCGATCATCACGTACCATGCCACTGATAAGTATGGATTTGAATGATGGCATCGGCATCGTGTGTTCTGATGGTCGGTGGCAGAGTTGTGACACCACTGTTATCCCATCGCATCTGGCCACTCGTGAAAATCTCGTGGGAGGCGCTGGGCAGTTAGTTAGAGAACTGATGGAGGAGTTCGGCTTCGTTGTGCTGGGGGTTCGGGACCGTGTGGAGGACACGTGGTTTGGCCAGGACGGCATCTCCAGCAGGGTGGACTACATCTTCGGTCCCGTGGTCGCCCAGAACTTGATCAACACAGCTGGACCGCTAATGAGAGTCATGAGGCAACATCGACGCATTCCTTCTCGTCATCCTCGTGACCACATACCGCTGCATTGCAATTTGAAGTGGTCATTTGTCGAGCCCGAACAGTTGGGGAGACACCGCCTGCACTGGAACTTCGATACCATGAAGAATGCCCCTGTGCGCGAGACCTTCCTCAATCGTGCGGCTGCCAAGTTGCAAGAGCGTGAGTCCGAGCTGGCTTCGGCGGCCACGGCTGGAAGGCCAGATGCTTATTTTACGATCTTGAATGACCTTGTGCGTGAGCAGGCTAGTGATTTTTTCTGTGGATCGCTGCCCAACGCATCCGAGGCCTACCGTGAGCAGGCCAGGGCGCGCAGGACTCTTCTTCAAAGGCGATTGGAGATTCGCCGTCGTCTCGCCCAAGCTGGATGCGATGAGGAGGAGGAGGAGGAGGTGGTTCAGCAGCTCAAAGCGATTAGCAAGCAGTGTCAGCAGCAGAGGAAACAGCTGTTCAGGGAGTGGAGGGAGAACATTACGGAGGAGTTGGAGGAGGCCTGGCGGAAAAGAAATCACAAAGAAACCCATCGTTTGATCCGAGCTCTTGCCTGCAAGGGTCGTGGACCCCGTGGTCGTAGTTATCGCCATCTAGAGGGTGCTTCGCTAAGTGCTAAGGAATGGCTGGAGGTCTGGGAGAAGGAGGGACCACAGGGAGGCATGGAGGTTATCGAGATCAACCAGGAGGGGGAGGAGCTGGAGGAGGGGGTGAACGGGTACCTGGGCATGTTCAATGTGGAGGCTACTACGGATCTGTTATCTATTACTAAGTATTTGCGTCACGCACCCAAACGTCGATCGTGCCCGCCGTGGAGTGTACCAGCTGAGATCTGGGGCATGATCGTGGACCCTGTTTTTGGACACTCTAAGAGATTCTCAGGAGTTGGATACTCCGTCGAGTTTCAACCTGAACCGTTGCAGGAGGCACTCTCTCGTGGTTTGCAGTGTATTCGACTTGCGAACAGGTTCCCCGCCTTGTGGAATAGGAGTTTCGGCTGCGCCTTACCGAAGAGTGCCACCCCTGGCCCCGAGGGGAAACGAGTCATCCACCTGCTGGACCCGCTGGGCAAGGCTTGGTTAGCTGGGGCCACTCGGAGGAACAATCCTGTAGCTCTAGGTCCCCACGACTATGGGTTCTGCAAGGGGAGACGTAAGGAGGGGGCGATGCTGGTGATGATGTTGGTTTCTCATCGTCTGCGACGGGGAGGTTACAGTTTTACGTGGTCAAACAAGGACCTTAGCAACGCTTTCCCGAGTACGTCTTGGAGTCTCTTGGAGGAAGCGAACTCCGCGCTTTTAGATGTTCCGGATCGTCAGTTTGGACGCGACCGATTCGAGTCGGCATCGATATGTCTTCCTGCCCGTGATCGTGCTCTAGTTGTAAAGCCTAGATGCGGAGCGCTCATGGGAGATCCTTACGCGGTGGAGAGCTTTGGCAGAGCCTATGAGATTCCTGTCTGTGAATGGAGTGAGGTGTTGTATGCCCAGATGCCTTCGGAGGCGCTTCTCGCAGCCACTTGTCCGATTACAGGCATGTTGGTAGACTTGTCTCTGACTAAGTATGCCGGCGATCTCACGAAGCTGCACGTAGGTGGAGGTCCTGAGGCCTCTCGTGGTGACGCGGGCTTGGCAGAGCTTTCTGCCGCCAACTTTTACTCCAATCAAGTCTTGGATGAGGTTCTTAAGATAGGGGGATGGGCGCAGAACAGGAGCAAGCAGAACACCATCGTCTGTCTCTGGCCAGGGCTCGGTCGCCGCGAATCGTCGATTACGAGCCTCTGCGTCTGAACTTTTTGAAGGTGGAGTCAGTCCGTCTATGAGGGTGCTGGGTGGGGAGATTCATTCCATGGGCTCGATCACTCCAGGGGTTAACAAGCGCCTGAACGCGATCAAAAGTTCGTTTCATTCTTTGGGAAGTTTCTGGTCGACTCCTGGCATCTCGTTTCGGTTGAAACGCTCGGTCTTGTTGGGGGTCCAGAGCGCGGGGGTCCAGAACCTGGAGGCCTACTTGGTGACGGAGGGTTTATGTAAGAAGTTGGATTCTCTTATGGTAAGAGATTGTAGAGTGGCTATGAGAGGGGCTAGCTATGAGGGCACTACACATGTTCAGAGTCTCAGCAATGAGCAGGTGCTCAATCATTGGCGTATTACGCCTGCCTTCATCGAGCTCAGGGTCCGTCGTTTGGGGTGGCTCGTGCAGTTCATCCGTTATCCTGGGCGGCATGCTCAGATTCTGGCAGCTCTTTTTGTTGAATTGGAGGTGGGCGATCGTCCGCAGTACGATGATATGGGTCGTCTCACCGCCTATGCGAACCCCTGGGCGAAGCAGTTCTTTGAAGATGTACAGGCACTGGAGGATATCGAGGACGGTCGAGAGTTGCTCGAACGTCTGCAGGGCTCGTTTCTCGCGCTTTGGTGGGATAAGGAGCTTGGAAAAGCGTTCTGTAAGATTGATTTCTCTCTCCTACGACGACGTCTTCATACAGTGGCGATTCCTCCTCCTGAGTACGATCCTCAACTTAGTGATATGTTATCTACTGAGATCGTTCAGGGTGGTGCTGTGAAATGGGTATGTGGTGTATATGAACATAGATGCGATCCCAGCGATACTATTGGTCGTCGAGTTCGATGCGATGCGAAGTTCCCCGATAAGAAGTCTGCGCTAAACCATTTACGATTCCATCATCATTATCGTTCATTGGGGCATGTTCTATGTCGCACTAACGAGCGCCCAAACTGTCAGGGGATCTTCTCGGGGGTGATCACGGCTAGCAGGCACCTCGTGGGCTCCATGAACAGGGGTTACTGTATTGCTGGGGGTGGAAAGTCTCAGGCTGCTCGGTCTCAAATTACTGACTTGGCTTGCCCCCTCTGCGAATATCACGCATCGGACACATATGATTTTCAGCAACATATCCGTAGTCATCTTCCTCGAGTTCTTGATACTGTAGCTACACGTTCCAGTGTTCAGCAGCAGCGAGCGCAGCGAGCTCGTGCTGTATCGCGGTCGGGCCCAGTCGACCTTTCCAGCCATGCCGAACACGACGGCGGCGATCCCCAAGTGGATGACGCGCAACACGGACGAGAGCAGCGGCAAGGTGCGTCGCATCGTCGGGCCAGCAGGGGGAGGCGCGCAAGAAGCTCGTCATGGGGCCCAGCGTGGCGGAAAGAAGCAAAACCTGGACGAGCTCGTCATTGTTTTGGCAAAGTTGGTGCTCAACGACGAGGCGGGGTTGAGAGCGCTCATCGGCGCGGTGCACGACGCTTGGTTGCTGCCGCTCGACAGCCGCGCGGTGCAGTTCATGCTCGAGGAGGGCCAGAGCTTCAACGCGGAGGCCCAGCAGCAACGCGAGCTCCAGAAGGCAGCGGAGAAGGAGGGCAAGGAGTTCACGAGGGTGAAGATGCACGCCCCTCACCTGAGGGCGTTTGCAGCATTGATCAAGGGGGCGGCGTTCGAGGAGGCTGCGGGGCAGTTGCCCAAGGAGCAGACGGCGGCGGCACAGTACTGGGAGTCGACGGTGATGGCAGCGGAGGGCCCAGTTGTGCTGCGCGAGGTGGTGAGGCACTGCAAGGCGAAGCGTCTCAAAACGAAGGGCAAGGACGACAAGGAAATGGCAGAGGTGCAGTTCCTTTTGGACACCAGCGAGCGCGGCAACCAGCTGCTCTCGGCGATCCGCCACTGCCTCAAGGCCGAGGGAGGCGAGAAGACTGCGGGGGCGGCCCCGCGAGGGGTCTTGGTAAGGGAGGCGCAGCGCTTGCTGGACCAGTGCAAGTAGGGGGCTCCAGAGGCTTCAGCTGGGCCAATAGTGAGCGAGCACAGCAGCTTCTGAGGGCGGGGCTCTTGAGTGAGGATGCTAGCAGGAGAGTTTCAGGTTTGACTGATAGCAGACTTCCTAGCGTGATTTCCCCTTCCTCCCTCCCTCCGCCTCCTGGCCTCGTTACGTCCTCCCCCGCCCCCGTCTACTTCCCCACTGCCCCAGAGGTAGGACCAGCAATCCAGCTCCCTCCCCGATCTCGAAATCGTCGGGGCAGAGGCTCAGGTTCAGAGCGAGGCGCAACTTCAGGCAGAGGTGCCCGAGGTTAGCGCCTATGATGACAGCCGCAGGCTGCGTGCCGTCGGGTCCGCCATCCGCACAGTCCCCACTCCTTTGTGGTCGTGGGGCAGCGCGGCGGCTACATTTCCAGTCCGCCAACTTGGCGAACCCAGGCGCCTCTTTTTCATTGCAGCATGTGTGGTTGTGAGCGAGGGCTTGCATAGCAGTGCAGGGAGGGATCGGCGCCCCAGGGTCTTATCTTATCTTATCATCATCATCCTCATCATCATCATCATTATCATCGCCATCCTCATTATCACGATCAGTCAAAATTGCCGTATCCACTCTGGCTCAAACAATTTGTATCGAGCAAGCTTTGCGGGCGCGCGGCAGGGATCACCCTTGCTGTTCTGTTGGTTACACCAGTTTGTATTTTTCCGGGCATCTAATACCCGCCACCACTGCACATAGGAGGTAGGAGGTAGGGAACAGTCTATTCCACCTCGAGATCCCGCAGGAACCATTCTTTCACAGCAGGCGCAGCGTGGTGACGGAACTGGAAAAGTCCAGATCTCGTTAGGGGCTTCTCAACGGGCAGGCAGGCCGATACATCAGCGGACAGAGCTGCGGAGAGGTTTGCGAAACAGATGGAAGACATCGCGAAACATGCCTGCGACAGACTTGACCAGAAGGTTCGAGGCCAGATTGCTGAGGTCAGGAAGGAGATTGCGGCATGTAGCGTGTCGACAACCCCATGCTGCGGCGGGAAGGACTCAGCAGCGCAACGGCAACCCCCAGCAGTTCGTCCCGACCGCCATTGAGTGGAAGGACTTGTTCACGGACTGGACCCTGCAAAACGATTCTTCACCCATCCAGTCCGAATGCCTGGATTTGGTCGACAGCATCGTTCAGCACATAGTTCCACTTTTCACGCAGGTGGGAGATGAGGAGTACATGGCGGCCAAGGTGGATAAGCGCAACCTGCTCACGAAGTACATCCTCTACATGGAACCGCATATCAAGGCCATGACAGACGTCACCACGAAGAAGAACATGAATCATAACGAGAGGGCCTTCGTATGCACTGCGCAACACATAGAGGAATTTAAGCCCTTGTCGGGGCAGGCCGGCCAGTTCTAAGGCATGCTGGAGCGGAATGATATTCCCAAGGAGCGCTTGCGCATGCAATACAACGTGAAGAACCGTTCTCTTCTGGTCGGGGCCGTCAACAGCCCCAGGCCAGCTTGCGTCGTCGAGTGGGCGGGGCGCGACTATTGGGCAGCGCAGGAGGCCGCATGCGATGCGTCTCGTGGGTGCTGGCTTGACCCATGAAGCGGCCTACAATGCCTTGACATTGACGAGTTGAGGGTCTGCGAGCTTTCGGTTCGGTGGGGCTGTCTTGAGGCGCAATGAATGTCTGAAGCTGGCGTCTTGGAGCATCAGCAAATCGGGCGTGCTTTTAAAGAGAATCTCTCGGACACCTGTTCTGGGCAGTCTAGAAGCGCTTGCGTCTTCCAGTTCCAGGAGGCTAGGCATTAGCCTAACAACCCTGCGCTTCATCGTGAGAGGTGTTCCATGCTTCGGGGCACTATGGTGCCATCGCTGCGCTGGCACCCAGCTGCATCGGCGCGCAGATCGACTTCATCCACGTCCCGCGTGCGAGTGCTCTTGTTCTTTCACGGGCGGGCGGGCGCAGTTGTTACTCATGACGTACGTCTACAGGCGTATGTATTTGAGAAGGGAATGGGGGATCTTCAGACGGCGCGGTGAAGATGACGTTTCAGCCAAAAGGCAGTCTCTTTGTCTTCGGCGGGGACCTGAACGCTCACGTGCCGCGCAGGGATTGCGATTCCGCGCGCGGCAGCGTCGGGCACAGCAGCTTCGCAGGAAAACGCCGTCGGGACATCGTCTCGTTGCTGTCAGATTGCAGTTTATCTCTACCTTCTACCGATGGTTCTGGCTCGTGCTTCTCAGATCGGCGGATCTGCGTTGCTCTTGGGCGAAGCCAGGATGCAGCGCTTGATTTTTCGGCGCGACCGCACATCAAATGCCACACTTCGGGCGAGCTGCAGATGCGATGCCGCGCGCATCTTTTGGCGCGTTGCACGGCGCGCGCGCATGCCAGATTTTGGGGCGCGCCAAAAAATCAGGCACTGCATTCAAGCAGCGGCGAAGCGTCCTGGCTCGCCTATGGCCCCATTAAACAACGTTCCAAGGACCTCATGTGGCTTCCACGAACTGCGCTGATAACAGTTCTGGTTGATACTCTTTTATCTTAACACATCGGGCTTATGTTCTAAGACCCTTGCTTTTGTCATTCGAACACTTTTGAGTTCTAAGAATGCCGGGGCGGTCGGCCCCTGCTCAAAGCATCCTGGCTTCGCCCAAGAGCAACGCAGTTCCGCCGATCTGATAGGAGCGCCCAGAACCATTGGCAAGGTGGGGACAGACTGCAGTTGGACAGCCACGACGCGACGATGCTCTGAGGATATTTTCCCGCGCAGACGTTGCGCCCCACGCTGCCGCCCCACTCATGCGCACGGTTTCCGGGGCGGCCGCCCGGCCCTGCAGAGGCGCGGAGCGCGGCCAGCCGCGGGCCCGCCGACGCCGACAAGCTTAGAACATGCAGATTTGGAACAGATGGTGCCAGTCGAGGCGCAATTCGCAGACCGCCCCACTCGGCCCCTCTCGACGCCGCGACCGACGTCGTCCGGGGGGCGGTCGCGGCAGCGCGTCGTTCCGCGAGGCAGTTTCGTCGCCCCCGTGGCGTTCTCGAGCCGCCCCCCCCCCCGCGAGGCGCTGGAGCAGCGGGGGGGGCGCGCCTCGCCGGGGCCGTCGCGACGGGAATTTCAAAGGAGTTGCAGGCGGCTCTGACGAAGTTCCGTCGACGCACAGCTCGCTTCGAAGAGCCTTCGGCCCGGCGACGCGGATCCGGCGCGGCGCGACTGATCCCGCATTAGTCCGGGAGACGACCTCTACAATGGGCCCGGGTCAGCGCGGCCAGATGGCGCCGTGACATTCTGCGCGCATGACTGAAAATTCAGATGACGGCGAGAGTTCAAAGCGCCGGCGCACTAGGCGGCGTCGCCGCCGTGGAGACGTCGTCTCCAGGCGACGCGCCAGTCCACGAGATGTTTCGGCTTGCCCGCGCCTTCCTGGGCACGGTCGCGGCTGCTGGCCGGCGGCACAGGAGACCCTGATCGCGATGTCGTGGAACATGATCTTCCTTTGTTTCTGGGGCGGCGCACGGCGTTCACGACTTCTACGTGTCCTCGCTGGCCGGGGCGTCGACGTCCGCGCTCGGGCGGTCGGGGCGCGCCCTCGGCTCTATCGCAATGGAGAGGTCGGGCGGGCAGAACTATATGCACATGGACCAGTCCTGGCCAGGCCCGCCCCTGGCCCCAGGATCGGTGCATACGCCTTCCTGGCCAAGGTAGGAGGGCGCATGCACCGATCCTGGGCGCAGGATTGGCCTGGCCAGAATCGGTGCATGCGCGTGGTTCTTTTTCCTTGAAGAGGGAGTGCGAACCTAGCGAAATCCGCGGCGTGCGCATGCTATCCGCGTTGCTGAAGTGGCCCCGTCGCGCTACTGCTCTTGGCCGGGGATTTCCCTGCGCGAGGTTTCTACAAGACGCAGTCCGTTGCCGGACTCTGCGCTGGCATGCCGTGCTCCCAGATCGCCCCCCCTTGGCCTTTTTTGCGAAGGGGCGCGAGTGGCTCGGCGAATTCAGTATCGGTGCATTTGTGGGCGATGTTCATCAGGCGCATTTGACAGCCTGACGCACGGCGCAAAGGAGCCGGCGTCGCGGCGTCGCAGGCATCCGCGCCGTCGGGCGGCAGCGCCGTTGCAGGGGGGGTTGTCGTTGTCATGCCCGGGTCTCGTTTTGAACATGTGTCTTTTTCAAGGCCCGTGCGACGCTCGAAATGCGAGCGCGCGGAGCCCGCGGGCGCCCCCGCGAAGTGGAAGTCACCGATGGCCGCTGCACTTCGAGACGTAGCGCCTCGGTTGCGAGAGAGCATTGCGGCGTGACTGTCGGCGGCAGTTGGCGCGCGCTTCAGCTGGGCCTCCGACGCGCGCCCTCGGCCGCGACGACCGGCGGGTCGCCGGCGCGGCCCAATTTTCCACCGCGCGCGCGGGGGAGAGCAGGAAGCCATTGGAAACGCGCGTCCGTGCGCATCTGATCTCCGGAGGGCTTTGATCAACCGCTGCGGCGCGGATTCCAGCGTGCCCCGGGGCCTGGGCTCCCCCGTCGCGGCCCGCGCTCCCGGCGCCGCGGACTTGCGCGACGCGCGGTTGCCCAGAGCGGGGGCCTCGGAGCAATTGAGCGTCGTTCTCAACTGCCGCACGCATTCGGCTTCGGAGCGTCGCGAGGCCGCAGCAGTTTGAGAGTTCCGGGCGGATGCCGAACTCCGGGGCGACGCGATGGGCTCGCGGGGGCGGTTTGCCTTGCTCCGCGAGCAAATTGCACTGATCCTCGCGCGCCCCTGGGGCGGCTGGGTCTGCCATTAAGGCGCGCGCCGAACCCTTTCGCCAGCACGAGGGCGGCGCGCGGCGTCAAGTGGCGCATGTCAGGCGGCGACCGCACGAGACAATGACAAGATGCATGTTCCGTGCCACTTGGCCCGCGCGACGCGCGCGTGCCAGATGCGGGAACAGGCTGGCCATTGAGAGCGTGCGCGGGCAGATATTCACCCTCGCTGGGGGCGTCTCTGGGTTTTGGGGCCCGACGATTCCGCCGCGCATTCGCGTCTCCGACAATGGTTCCGCCGCGCGTTGCGCGCCCGGATTGCTCGTGGCAGAAGACCGACGATAAGTTGCTCGATGCGCGGGCGAGGAGGTCTCGCACCATGGCCCACTGCCCAGCTCGGGAATCAGAACCTGCTCGGCAGCGCCGTTCCGAGTGGAAGAGGCGATCGCTCCGAGGAGAGCCGCTCTGCGTTGCGCTCGGCTCGCTGTGGCGCGACTTGGCCGCATTGCTGTTCGTGGTCAGAATTGAGAGATATGTTTTTGTGTTTGTACATAGACCTCGTGGACCTGGGAGGTGCGAGTCCCATGGAGGCCACGACGTCGGCCACTGAGAAAACTTTTTGCGCGCGAAGGATATTTGCCACAAGCCTCGCGCCATTGCCCCTAGCTTTCCGACTCGGTGGCGACGTGCGCACTTGCCCGGGGGTCGGGTTCCTGTGTTTGACATCAAGGGAGACGGCCTTGCCGTCATACGAGCGTGTTTCTTCATTGCTTGTGGCATGGCGGGCGTCATGGCCGCCGCCGCCCCACCCCACCCTATGACGTATCGTTCCTTCCCCCCAGTGCGCTCCAAGCACTGCCGCCGTGCGCATCGGGATCCGCACGCGTGTCTGCAAAAAATCCGCATAGGAGACTGGTCCGCAGTCGTCGTCGTCGTTCGTCGCTCGTCGCTCGTCGCTCATCGTCGTCGTGCGCGCGGAAGCGGCTGGAACCTGTTGCTTCCGGGCGTGTGGGGGCGGGGGGGAGGGGGCCGATGACGTCACGTTTCGCGCTGTGGGCGTCTGGGCATGCCGAGGAATTGCCGTGGACGGATAGCAGCAGCATGTAGGTGGCGATCTGCACCACATCGCCTGTGTACACCTATGTGCAACACAGCACCCGTGTACACCACAGTGTTTGGATACACTGCAGCGCCTGTGTACACCACGGCGTTTGTGTACACCACAGCAACCGTGCGCAACAAAACTCAATTGTTGTATATCGATTGTTTGAAGGAAGCATTCCACCGCAAAAACATTGTCTATAGGATTTGGAACCGAATCATGATTGGAAAGAGCAGCGCCGCTGGAATCTGTACGAGTCCTCCCGAACCCACCCGCATCATCCTAACTTCTCCCACTTGCGTCCAGGAGGCTCCAGCAAAGTTGGCCGTCGGAGAACCAAGTTGACTGATTCAATAAACCATGTGCGGCGCACGCTGAGATGCGCACGTGCGCTGTAGCGCCGACCCGCACGACAAGGGGGAAGGGTGAAGAAGGAGGAGGCCGAGGAAAATAAGGAGGAGGATAATGACGAGGAGGAGGACGAGGAGGAGGAGGCGGTGGAAGAGGAGGTGGAGGTGGGGGAAGAGGGACAAGAGACAAACGTTTCATATTATTATCACATGTCCCTGGCGTGGCGTTTAGCTGTGGATCCCCAAGTACGTGTTCCTTCTACCTGTCCTGTGTACGCAGGCGTTGTGGTGTACATCGGCGCTGCGTTGCACGCGGATGTTGTGGTGTAGACAGGCGCTGTGGTGTGCACAGGCGTTGCGGTGCACGCAAACACTGTTGTGTCCACAGGCGTTGTGTTGCACATGGTTTTCGCGGCGTACGCATTCGTTGTGGTGTACACCGGCGCTGTAGTGTTGCACGCAAGCACTGGTGTACACAGGCGCTGCGTTGCACGCGGCTGTTGCGGTGTATGCGGGCGTTGTGGTGTACACGCGCGCTGTGGTGTGCGCGAGCACTGTGGTGTACACAGGCGCTGTGGGGCAGATCGCCACCTACATGATGCTCGCGTCGTCATCGTCGTCGTTCGTCGCTCGTCGTCATGCGCGCGGGCGCGGCTGTGGTGCTGGAGCCACGCACCGGGGGGGAAGTTACGTCATACCACCCCCCGTCCCCCTCCCCCACGACGCCCGCCATCGCCGAAAATTTAGAAACGCTGTCTAAACTTGATTTTGGGCAGGTGGAGTCGCGATACCACTCGGCTCCAGCCGCCAATTTTTGAGCAATGGAAGGTTAGCAGCAGACGCGGAGGATTGGGAGGGCCCTTCCGATTGCTCTCGGAACCCCGTGGCTCAAACATCTGCATTGTGAGGAGAACGAACGTTTTGGCGGGTTCCCTGGTCACCGCTGCTTTGACAGAGGGCGCCGACCCATGTCATAACTATGCCAGGCAGAACCCGCCCAGAGATGCACGAATCTTGCTATTTTCTTGCAGTCTATGTTGGCGGGGAAAGTAGCGATGTTGCGGCATCATCGTGGCGCATAGAGGAGGAGGCCCCCTTGGGCGTATGGCGTCACTGGAAGGCGCGCTCACGCTTTCTGCCTGGTGTCACTAGCACGACTGCACATGCCGCAGTGGCAATAATCCTGAGTGGATTCTTACGCACGATCGTTGACACTCACCGCTGGGACAATCTCTGTGCGCTGACTACTGGCTGCGCCCCTGCGGAGCAGGACGGCTGGCGCAAGAGGGAACGACGCCAGTGAGCCAGCTAGCACATTTCCAGTCACCCAGCTACCGTGAACCATCGGATTACATGCT
>CAUYUJ010016190.1:165000-215000 GCA_963575745.1 Prorocentrum cordatum | reverse complement strand
AAATCAGTGGACGCCCTGGGGTCTCAGGGTTGGTTTCGTTGAGCTCCTACTGTATCGACTGCATAATGGATTTATCCCAAAGTTGGTTTCTGTTGCCAGACCCATGAAAAATCGCGTCTCTCTTGCGGATTCGACGAGAAAATCAATGTTGGGGTCAGTCAAGTCTGTAGTCGATCCCCTACAGCCTTACAGTCGACCCGCATGGTAAGGATGGGAAACCTTCCCAAGGGTACCCTTGCATCCTTGCCTCATCGGTCCATCATTGGCCACTTTCGCTGGCCGCGCCCCGCTCGAGAAGCTTCGAAGTGGGCGTCCAGGGCCCTCGCATGCTTTTCTCGCGCATCCTTCTGATGCGGGCCGACTGTGGGTCGACCCTGCAGTCGATCCCCTCCCACTCGATCAATCCTCTGGTCAATCCTGCAGTCAATCCTGCAAGCAGATCCTGCAGGTCAATCCTGCAAGTCCATCCTGTAAGCCGATCCCCTCCTCGATCGACTCGCGCCCAACGTCTGCCGCCGGATCCGTCGCAGCGGCCCGCCGAGGGCCCGGCCAACGGCGCGCCGCCCCGCCGCCTCGCCGCGGGGCGCCGCGGGGCGCCGCGGGCCATGGCGGCGGCGCGGCCCGCGGCGGCGCCCGCCGAGCGCGTGCCCGCGGCGGCGGCGCGGGCGCTGGTCGGGTCCTCAACGGCGCGGGCGCCGGTCAGGGCCGCCTCCTCCTCCTCCTCCTCCTCCTCCTCCTCCGTCTCCACCCCCTCCTCCTCCTGCTGATCCTTCCTCCTTTTCTCCTTCCCTCCTCCTCCTGATACTCCTTCTCCTCCACCTCCTCCTCCTCTTCCATCTCCTCCTCCTCCCGCCCTTCCTCCTGCTCCTCCTTCTCCTCCCCCTCCTGGTCTTCCTCCTCCTCCTCCTCTTCCTCCTGATCCTTCCTTCTCCTCCTTTTCCTCCTCCCTCTCCGATCCTTCCTCCTCCTCCTTCTCCTCCTCCTCCTCCACCTCCTCCTCCTCCTCCTTCTCCTCCTCCTCCTATCAGGGGCAGCGCCAGGGGTGGAAAGGATCAGGGAGCGGGGGGGCCGAGGCTAGAGGTTCTCGGGCGCTTCCTGGGCTCTCGTCGGCTCTGCAGCCCCGGGATGCTGTCCAACGGCCGCTCCCGAGTCGGGCACGCCCCTCTGCAGGAGGAAAAGTCAGGGGAAGGGGAGGAGGGGGAGGAAGAGGAGGAGGAGGAGGAGGAGGAAGAGGAGGAGGAGGAGGAGGAGGAGGGGAAGGGGAGGAGGAAGAGGAGGGGAGCGGAGGAGGGAGGAGGAGGAGGAGGAGGAGGAGGAGGAGAGGAGGAGGAGGAGGAGGGAGGAGGAGGAGGAGGGGGAGGAGGAGGAGGAGGAGGAGGAGGAGGGGAGGGGAGGAGGAGGAGGAGGAGTGAGGAGGAGGAGAGGCAGGAGGAGGAGGAGGGGAAGGGGAGGGGAAGGGGAGGGGGTGGTGGGGGAGGAGGAGGAGGAGGAGGAGGAGGAGGAGGAGGAGGAGGAGGAAACGTCGGGGGACGATGTGTTTGACTATTTTTGACTATGGTCGAGCATTTGTTTGTTAATATTACTTTTCGTTGTTTTGCCCGGAATCCCCCTGTAGGAGGACATGCCCGACCTACTTCTGGGGGTGCCCGGATCGCGCCGAGCGGCCGCCGGAGAGCCGCGTTCTGACCCGAGAGGGGGACGCATCGTCCCCCAATCGCCCATTCGTCGCCGATGGCTCGATAGCCCCACGCGGCCAGGAGCGTGCGGGTTCGCCAAGTATCGGGGGCATATCGCCGATTTCGGCTTGACGTTTCCCCCCCAATGAATATGCGATCTGAGCTGCAGCGGGGTCCAGCAGAAGGGTCTTACCAGGTGCGGGGGACGGCGGACATGGCAATTTAGCAGTTGTATGTTGTCGACTGCCTTTCGCTTGTGCGCAGAGTGTCTTTGGGGTGTTGTCATGCACGGTAGAAGTTAGAGGTGTGTTGGACGGTTTAAATATATTTTTGGGCTTGTCTTGATGTTGCCAAGGTTAGTTTGCCCTAGCTTGTCAAAGTACATCGGGTTATCCATATTACGTTAGATACTTAACATATGATAAACATATGTATAATAGGTGTCTAGAACGGCTCGCTTTAATATATGTGTGCCTACCCGTGCCGTCTACATGTTTCTCGAGTCTGACCTCCGTTTGCTTACGTGTTGGTGACAGCATCGGTTTGGTTGATGGTTGGACTCGCGTGTACTCAGGCAGCACTTCGGTTATTGGCCTACCTGTGGCTTTCGTGTTGCTTGATCTTCACTGTCCTCCAGTGTGCAGTGATCTTGCTTTCGGCTTGCCTCTCCCGTGCCTCTGTAGGTTACGGCCATACTCCATGGATGCCGAGGGTGCCGGCGGCGCTTCACCGGCCGCTCTTTGGTGTGGGATGTTCGACGCTGAGTGTCAGCTGCTGTTCTTGCAGACTGCACGCCTGTTGCACGTGCATGCGTGTCCGCCGCCACTCTCTGTGCTCGTGAACCTTCTGGCCGCGCTGCCCAGAGGGCTGGTGAGATTTGCCTACTCAGGGATCGGGCTCTCGCCAGGGGCCGGACCGCATTCCTGTCTCGGAAAGGTGCGCTCGGCGCAGAGAATGCAAGTGGCGCTCCTGTCTCAGAAGTGCACTGTCGCCCACGTGCTTGTCACATTCCCGCCTCGCAGTGCAAAAGTTTATGTGGCGTTTTTCTTTCTTCTATTATCGCTCTAATGATGTATGTTTGCCCATGCTGCCTGTAACTTGCGCTTCCTCAGCAGAAGCAGCAGTCAAGCAGGCCCAGGATGAGGGCAATGGCTCCAGAGCGTCTGGAGCGCTCTCGCGGCGCCCGACATCTTCCGCACCCGCCAGCTCTCCGCGAATCCCGACTTGTCCCCATCCCAACTTGTCCTCATCCTGCCTCCGTCTTCAGCAGCAGGCGGTGCGCGGTGGTCCCCGTGGTCTCCTTGAGGGTTCGCGGGGCCTGCGAGGGCCTCGAGGCTCCCTCCCCTTGGGAGGAAGCCTCGCATTCGATTTCCGAATTTGTTTGGGATCTGCCCCTGCGGAATTTGATCTCCGAATTCACGCTCAGCCAGTCGACTGAGTCGATTGACTGTTCGTAGAGGCGCCCGAGACAGGAGGGAGGAGGAGGAGGAGGAGGAGGAGCAGGAGGAGAAGGAGGAGGAGGGAAAGGGGAGGAGGGGGAGATGAGGAGGAGGAGGAGAAGAGAGAGGAGGAGGAGGAAGGAGGAGAGGAGGAGGAGGAGGAGGGGAAAGAGAGGGGGGTGGAGGGGGAAGGGGGAGAGGAGGAGGAGGAGGAGGAGGAAGGAGGAGGAGGAGGAGGAGGAGGAGGAGGAGGAGGAGGAGGAGGAGGAGGAGGAGGAGGAGGAGAGGAGGAGGAGATGGAGGCGGAGGAGGAGGAGGAGGAGGAGGAGGAGGAGGAGGAGGAGGAGGAGGAGGGAGGAGGAGGAGGAGGAGGAGGAGGAGGAGGAGGAGGAGGAGGAGGAGAGAGGAGGAGGAGGAGGAGGAGGGAGGAGGGGAGGGAGTAAGGAGGAGGAGGAGGAGGAGGGGGAGGAGGAAGGGGGAGGAGGAGGAAGAGGGAGGAGGGGGAAGGGAGGAGGAGGAGGGGGAGGGGAGCGGAGGAGGGGAAGGGAGGGAGGAGGGGTAGGGGGGAGGGGAGGATGGGAGGGAAGGAAGGAGGAGAGGAGGAGGACGAGGAGGAGGAGGGAGGATGGAGGGAGGAGGAGGAGGAGGGGAGGTGGAGGAAAAGGAGGAGGAGGAGGAAAAGGAGGAGGAGGAAAGGATAGGAGGTTGAGGAGGAGGAGGAGGAAAAAGGAGAAAACGAAGAGGAGGAGGAGGAAAAGGAGAGGAGGGGAAAAGGAGGAGGAGGAGGAGGAGGAGGAGGAGGAAGGAGAGAGGAGGACGAGGAGGCGGAGAGGAGGACCGGGGCCCGCAGCCCCGCCGTGCCCCGGCCGCCCCTGGCTGCGCGCCGCCGCGCGCCTCCGCGCGCTGCCCGGCGCCGCGGCGGCGGCCGCCGCCGCCCTGGCCGCCGGCGCGGCACGCCATCTGCGGCGGGGGGGCCGCCGCGCCGCACGGGTGGGCCGCCGCCCTTCTGAAGAGGGGCGCCGTGGTCTGCGGCAGGGGCGGGTCGTCGTCGTTGTCGTCGTCAGTGTAGTCGTCGTCGTCGTCGTCGTCGTCGTCGTCGTCGTCGTCGTCGTCGTCGTCGTCGTCGTCGTCGTCGTCGTCGTCGTCGTCGTCGTCGTCTTCGTCGTCCTCGTCGTCCTCGTCTTCGTCGTCGTCCTCGTCGTCGTCGTCGTCGTCGTCGTCGTCGTCGTCAGTGTCGTCGTCGTCGTCCTCGTCGTCGTCGTCGTCCTGGCCCTGGTCGTCGTCGTCAGTGTCGTCGTCGTCGTCGTCCTGGCCCTGGTCGTCGTCGTCGTCGTCGTCGTCGTCGTCGTCCGCGCCTTCTGCGGCGTCGTGGTCTCCGTCAGGGGTGGATCTCACCGAGCGCGTTCCACTACTCGCAGACGTTCGAGCAAGAAGCACACGTCTGCCGTGGCGTTGTGGATCGTAGATCCTGCGCGGTGGGTCTGGGCCATTTGCGAGCAGCTGCGTTGCGCGTAGCGAAACGTGCTTGTCTAGGATCGCCCAGGGTCGATCCTCAGGCTGCGTGCTGGCCCAATGCTTGTGTGCCCCGCTCATCGAAGGAGAAGACTGGCATACGTAGACACGTATCAGGAGGGGAAAAAAAACACACAGACACAATTATTCGTCGATTCCCAGAAAATGTGCGAAAATATGGGAAGTGGGGGGAAGACAGAAACCCAGAAAATATAGGAAAATATGGGGAATATTTTTATGTGCGTGTATTTATTTGTGTGTCCCAGGGCCCCTTCAATGTAGACTCTCAGAGCTCCGCGCAGATTTCTGGAAGTGGCGCTGGGCCCCCCGGCGACGCCTCCGGCGCCGCCCCTGACGCGCCCTTTCTCAGAGGAGCAAGAGATATCAGAATGTCACGATCTAAGATAATCCGAATATTGTGGTTTTCCGAGGTTCCAATCTGTCCACACGGCCTGCAGAAACGAGGGCCGCTAGACACTCCGGCAGTCCTGGAACGCATCCTGAGCCAATCGTATCAGGACATGCTCCTCCTAGGAACACTCAGGGTCGATGATCCTCAGGACAGGTGTTAGCCCAATGTGCGTTTGCCCCATTCAGCTCCTCGGAAAGCACACAGCCTGTGTCAGGCCTCGTTCCACGGCCCGCGTCGTAAAGTTGAGAGGTCATTCGGTGGGCAAGCGCACGTTGGCGCTACACATGTTTTGGGGAAGAGGTCGAGAGGTCGACGAAATGGAGTTGTCGTAGGTCGGGGCCGGGCAACGCGCAAAGAGGGGCAGAGCGAGGAGCGGTGGTCTTCCAAGAAGGGGGGCCTCTTGGAAGGGGCCGGCTCGCGCACGCTTCGACGATTCTGCATGGTTGCTGGGCAGCTCGCTAGTCAGGGTGCCAGCATCCAGCAAGGTCTGGCAGGGATGAAGCTGGAGAAACAGTCGCTTGAATAGTCATGCCTACTTGCCCCCGATGGGCAGTTTTGGCGGTGCCGCCTGTGTCGTGCAAGCTTTGCCACTCAAGACATGCCGTGCACACGATGTGATGAAATAGGGGAACAAAAAATGACATAAACATAAAAATTCGGAGGTCCGCGCGGATTTCTCGGATCGGCGCTGGACCCCCCTCCCTGGCGCGCGGAGCGCGCCAGGGGCGGCGCCGGAGGCGCCGCCGGGGGGCCCCATCGCCGATCCGAGAAATCCGCGCGGACCTCCGAGTTGTTACGTTTATGTCACTTTTTGCTCCCCTATGAAGTCCGTGGTGCAAGTCGCGTGGTACAAGTTATCGGGTGCAATCTTAGTGGTGCAGGCCAGTGTGAGCGACGCAAGCAAACGGAGTCGTCTGCGCCGACATCGGCGCGCCAGCTGCCCGCGTAGGGGCGCGCGTGAGCGCCCTCGCCTCCAACGTGAGCGTGCCGCGCTCGTGGCCCGCGCAAGCCGCCGCGTCAGCTCGCTGTGGGAGGGGGAGGAGGAGGAGGAGGAGGAGGAGGAGGAGGAGGAGGAGGAGGAGGAGGAGGAGGAGGAGGAGGAGGAGGAGGAGGAGGAGGAGGAGGGGAGGAGGAGGGGGAGAGGAGGAAGGAGGGGGAGGAGGGGGAGGAGCCGTCTCGCGCAAGACTCGTTTTCTGATCGTCGCTCACACTCTGGTGCTAGCTTGGCGGGCGGCGGCGAGGCGCCCAGAGAGGCAGCGCAGCCCCGGCGAGCGCCCGCGCGCAGCGCAGCGGGCGCAGAGAGAGGCGCCCACGCGAGGTGCCCGCAGGCGGCGGCCGGTCGCAGAGGGCCCAGGGCACTTCTTGCCGGCGCACGGAGTGCCCACGAGGGGTCCACCTGTGGTCGCTGTCTTATTCCTTTCTTCGCCGATCGGCGTGGGCCCTCGCACAGCCCCCCCTCCCCTCGCCGATCCGCGCCTGGGCCCCCCATCGGCGCGTCCGGCGCCGCCCCCGGCGCGCTCCGCGCGCCAGGGAGGGGGGCCCAGCGCGAATCCAAGAAACCCGCGTGGAGCGCCAAAACTGAATGTTTATATATATATATATATATATATATATATATATATATGTTTTTCTTCTATCCCCCTCGCCCCCATGGAGTAGGTCTTGGCTGGTTTTGGGCGCCTACTTCCGGCAGGTGGAGTCTCCCCCACAGGATGCACGGTTGCAGACAGTCGCACCAAGCAGGGGTCCGGATCCAGACCCCTTCCCCTTCCCCCCCCCCTCTTCTGCCAAATCGCGAAACGCCGAATGAGAAAAGGCTCACAAGAAGGAACCCTTTTCGTTTGGGAGGGGCTCTGTGTCCCTCAGTTGCGTTGCAGCTCGCCTTTTGTTTCCCCCGGGTTTTCGATGGGAGATCGACGCTTACCTTATGGAAAAAGGGGGCCTCGTTCCTTGCTCAGGGTTCCTCAGGTCAACGCCCCAGCAGTACATCGAAGCCAAGCGAGAACCCCTCAGCGCAAGCCTTATGTTGGGAGTGCAACTGCCGAGGCCCGTGCGGATTTTGAGTGGGTCGACGTCAGGTCCCCTTTTTTATCCCCCATGGAAGGAGGTACAGGCAGAGAGGGAGTAAGGACTCCTCCTCCTCCTCCTCCTCCTCCTCCTCCTCCTCCTCCTCCTCCTCCTCCTCCTCCCCCCCCCCTCCTCCTCCTCCTCCTCCTGCTCCTCCTCTTCTCCCGGACATCCGAAGGCTTCTGTTTCACCTGCTCCTGGGCCTTCTTGGTAAGACGATGAAGCAGCGCAATCGTGGTCGTGTTCTTCGACGTAGCCCGTCGACATTGTTACACAGTGAGTGTGCTCGATTGCCGCGGCACCGTCTCCTCGGCGACCAGCTTTGGTGTTCGATGCGTTGCGAGATGTTGCGCCTTGCAGTGCATTCTGCATGACGTGACACCGCGTGCCAGTGAAGTTAGATGGTCAACGCCGCGAGGACGAGGATGAGGAGACGTCGGCAGAATATTTGATCGTAGCGTTGCATTGCGGATGTGGAGGGACGGCTCCAGGTGGTGGTGCGCGCCCATATCGACAACCTGGGGCGGCGATGGGAGACTCCATTGTCGAGGCCTTCCAAGAGGAGGATGTGGAGGAGGAGGAGGAGGAACACAAGAGGACGAAGACGAGGATGATTCACTCCGTCAGTGATTCTTTTGCCCAATGTGAAGCATTGCAGCATCCAGCGTAGACCCCAAACAGTGAGTTATTGCACTCCGGATGTGTCATACAGGTGGAGCAATGTGGTTCACGATCTGTGGTGCCATCGATGTGGTGCAATATATGTAGTTCATTGTGTCCGTTACCACATGATTACGTTGTGCAATGATGCAGTGAAGTTTCTAATGCATGGTTTGCTCGTGCGCGCGAGAGATGTGCGGCGAATGTTTGAGGGGGCACGAGAGGCCATCACGCGCGAGACCTCGTATTCCAAAGCTTGGGATTGCCGTGAAACGGATGATGATGATGATGATGATGATGATGATGATGATGATGATGATGATGATGTTGATGTTGATGTTGATGTTGATGTTGATGTTGACGATGATGATGATGATGCTGATGATGATGATGGTGGTGATGATGATGCTGATGATGTTGATGGTGATCTTGATGATGATGCTGATGATGATGATGATGATGGTGATGATGATGGTGATGATGATGATGGCGATGATGATTATGATGCTGGGTAGGAGGAGGAGGAGGAGGAGGAGGAGGAAGAATAAGAAGAAGACGACGCAGGCCGTCACCTCTGGCAGTCTTGAGGTAAGTCTAGGTGTCTTGAGGCCGTCGTGGGGCCAGGTTGTCGCCATCTTGGCCCGTCGAGGGGCCTTGTAGGGACGTCTTGGGTCTCTCCAGAGGCCGTTTTGGAGCCGTCTTGGAGGCCTCTTTGGCCATCGTGAAGTCCTCTCGGGACGTCTTGGGTCCCTCTCGAGGGCCTCCTGCGCCGTCAGGGGTCATCTTGAAGTTGAGCTGACAAACTTCCGAAAAGACGAGAATGCGAAACGTGCTGCGAAACCTTCAGGACATCCAGTGGGTCCTTCGGGCCCTGCTGGGGGTTCCCGTGGTCGCCGTCCTGGGGGCCGTCCTGGGGGCCGTCCTCGGCCGTCTTGGGGGCCATCCTGGACCGTCTTGGGGCCATCTTGTCAGAGGTTGATAGGCCTACCCTCACACGTCGATTGGCGACTTGGCCGTTCTCGGTTCGCGAGAGGGCGTCGCGGCCGTCATTTTTGCAGGTCCAGGTCCGTCGGTTTCGGTTCTAGGCCGTTTTCATTCAAGGGTGGTTTACTAAAGGGAGGTGTGTCCACCGCCGATCTTTTGCCGTCTTGGAGGCGTACAGTCAACGCGCCTAGTAAGGACGCGCGCCTTCATTTAAGATGCACCCGTGTGTCCTTGCCTCTGCGGCCCGTCCTTTGCTGTTTTCACGGGTTTCCCGTCGCCCAAACAGACCCAATTTCGGCCTCCAAAGTCTTGCTCACCGCACACCAACCCGCCCCGAACCCAACCCGAGGGCCCCGATTTGCCCTCCATTTGCAGCGTGGGGGCTCGGGGAACATGGACAAAATCACGCGTGGAACCCGAATCATTCCCCCCCAACTTGTGGGCCCCTGGGGGGATCTGCCTCTCTGCGGCGCACACGGGGGGCCCTGAGCATGGCCGAGGTGCGGGGCCGGGCGGATGGCCGATGTGCGGGTCGATCGTCGAGCTGGCAGCCGACCCTTGAGGTGCGCGACCGTCCCAGACCCCCCGGTGCTCACAACCCCCCGACCCGACATTCGGCTCGTCGAGTTGGGCCTGGGGTGGCCTGGCCCGTCCTCAGTACTCGGGGGTGGACAGAACCCCCAAGAGTGACACGTCGATTAGTGAATCGTCTGTTTTCGGTTGTCGAGAGGGCGCCGTGGCCGTTATTTTCCAGGCTTGCGCCCGCCAGGTTTGGGCCTCAGGTCGTTTTCACTAAACCACGTTTTACTAAAGGGGGGTCTGTCCATCCCCGAAGTACAGTCAACGCGCCTAGTAAGGACGCGCGCCTTCATCTAGGATGCACCCGTGTGTCCTCGCCTCTGCGGCCCGTCCTTTGCCGGTTTCGCTGGTCACCCGCCGCCCACAAAATCTGAACTTCGGTCTCAAAGGGTCTTGCCTCCCTACCATTCGTCTTCGATCTACAGTCGGGGCCCTGAAGAAGGAACCTTTTTGGTTGGGGAGGGGCTCCGCGTTCCATAAGTGTTTCACAGCTTGCCTCAGGTTTTCCTCATGTGTTCGATCGGAAATCGAAGCTTAACTTGTGGAAAAAAGGGGCCTCGTTCCTTATTCAGGGTTCCTTAGGTCAACGCCCCGACTGTACCATTCGTCCTTAATCTACGTTTTGCCTGTACACGTTTTGACTGCGCGGGGTCGCTGGGCCGCCTCGTGCCGCGACCAAAATGGGCGGTGTGCATCTACCGAAGGAAGAAGATCCCGATCTCGGTGATGGTGGTAATATTCTGGCCTCAAAGTGACGGAAATGTTGCCACCAGTACCGAAATCTAGGAGCGTCGTCCCCAGGTGGAGGCAACCCCCAGTGTTGGTGTTGGTGCCCATTTCTATCGGGGGTGGACCGACCTCCTACCCTGACACGTCGATTGAGGAACTGGCCGTTTTCGGTTCGCGAGAGGGCGTCGCGGCCGTCATTTTGGCGGGTCCAGGTCCGTCGGTTCCGGTCCCAGGCCGCTTTTACTACGGGGATTTCTACGAAAGGGAGGTGTGTCCACCGCCGATTCTGGGCCTCCCACAGTACACGTTCTGACTGCGCGGGGCCGCTGGGCCGCCTCGTGCCGCGACGGCGGCACGCCCGGAGATCTCGGGCCGGCCGCGGGCGGCCCGGCTGCGTGGCGCCGCCCCTGCCGCTCGGCCCCCCGTGCGCACCGCCGGGGGGTGTGCGGGGCCGCCGCCGTCGCCGGGGGCCTCGGGCGCGCGCCTCGGCCATGACTGTGGGCCCTCGGGGGATCGCGGGCCCCTCGCGATTTTTTGGCGAACCAACAACACACGCACCCATACCCTCCTCCTCCCTCCTCCTCCCTCCTCCTCCTCCCTCCTCCTCCCTCCTCCCTCCTCCTCCCTCCTCCTCCTCCCCCTCGCTGTGTTTTTGGCGAGCCAACAGCACACACCCATACCCATATCGGGAGCGGACAAGAGGGGGGTGATGACTGAGGGGGGGTGGATTTCATGGCGCGGGCCATGATGTTTCCTCAGGTTTCATGGCGCCTCGTCTTGTTTCATTACGTCCCAGGCCCCCCCCGCTGGGCCGCGCACATGCCGCCGGTCATGATTTGCACCCCCCCTCTTGGACACCCCCCTCTTGGCCGCTCCCGACCGTAGGGGGATCGGAGAGGGCTATGGGTGCGTGTTGTCGGATGGGTGTCCCCGCTCGAGCGGGAGCGTGCCCCAGGGTCCGACAGCCCGCACCCGTACCCACAGACAGTCCTCCTCCCAACGACCTCCCTATGGGTATGGGTGTGTGTTGTTCGCTCGTCATTTTTTGCGGGCGATCGTGGCCTCGGAGTCGCGGAGCCACCGGCCTCTGGCGAGGGCCCGGGCGGGCCTCGGGGGAAGGGGGGGGGGCGATATGTGCGCGCCTGCCTCGGGCCGGACGGAAGGGGGGCATAGGGGAAGTGGGGGCTACGAAATCTGCTGCATGCAGCTGGTTTCAGCCCCACCCCTCGATACATGGCCGCCTCCAGCGCTGGGAGGCGCTGGGAAAATCAGCTACGCGAGCTGATTCTCAAGCTCCCCCCTATGCTATCCCCCCCTTTCGCCCAGCCCGACTGTCTGCGGCGAGGGGGGGCTGGGCCCGCGCTGAAGGATTCAGAGGCCCTACCAGACAGCCCTTGGCATTGCGCTACGCCTCGACGTGGTCGGGGGCACGGTGGCGGATATGTCGTGCACGGTATGTGGTGCGGTCTATGTGGTGCAGGTTGTGTGGTGCATGCGCGCTATAATGTGCAGTCTACATGGTGCAGTTTGTGTGGTGCAGGCTGGGCGGTGCAATATAGGTGGTGCAGCTATGTGATGCAACATCTGTTATGAACATCATGGAGTCGGAGTCGGAGTCCGAGGAATTGAAGGCGTAGGAGGAGGAGTCGATACAGGAGGAGGAGGAGGACATGGAGGAGGAAGATTATGATGAGGAGTACCAGCCATATTGATACTTGAAAGACGAGTGATGGACATCAAAGCGCGAGCACGAATACTCAGACGACGAGAACACAATACTTATCTCGATAATGTTAGTATGAGCAGACCGATCCATGTGAATACTAGTAGGAGGATGTTTAGCATACTCGTCTTTTGAATGACCATAACATGCATACTTATAGTATGCCGAGCAGTTCAGCTACTCCGGATACGATGAATACGGTACCGATAGCAGCAGTAACATCATTACACATAATACGAGCTTGCATGATACACATGTTGCTAGGAGGACGAATGATACGAATGCGGGTGCGAACAATGATGTGACTACTACGATCTAGACGATTACTACTGATTCGGACTCCGCAAGCATACTAACGCCAATCAGACAATGATTCATTTCAAGAACATGAAAAGGCGCACTAACAAAACGTCACTGATCACTCATACGCATAACAACTGCAATTATGCTAACGGAGTTCCCCACATAAAGATGTTACGGGATTCCATTGCTTCTTGTCTGCGCTCTGGTGGGGCCTCCCTGGAGGGGTGGGAGGGGCACGAAACCTGATGAATAATATGGTGCGAATACCCTGCCCGCTCTGGTGGGGCCTCCCTGGAGGGGTGGGAGGGGCACGAAACCTGATAAATAACATGGTGTACGGATACCCTGCCCGCTCTGGTGGGGCCTCCCTGGAGGGGTGGGAGGGGCACGACACCTGATAAATAACATGGTGTGCGAATACCCTGCCCGCTCTGGTGGGGCCTCCCTGGAGGGGCGGGAACGGCACGAAACCTAATAATAAAATATGGCGTGCGAATACCCTGCCCGCTCTGGCGGGGCCTCCCTGGAGTGGCGGGAGGGGCACGAAACCTGATAAATAATATGGTGTGCGAATGCCCTGCCCGCTCTGGTGGGGCCTCCCTGGAGGGGTGGGAGGGGCATGAAACCTGATAACTCATATGGTGTGCGAATACCCTGCCCGCTCTGGCGGGGCCTCCCTGGAATGTTGGGAGGGGCGCGAAACCTGATAAATAACATGGTGTGCGGATACCCTGCCCGCTCTGGTGGGGCCTCCCTGGAGGGGTGGAGGGGCACGAAACCTGATAAATAATATGGTGTGCGAATACCCTGCCCGCTCTGGTGGGGCCTCCCTGGAGGGGTGGGAGGGGCACGAAACCTGATAAATAACATGGTGTGCGAATACCCTGCTCGCTCAGGCGGGGCCTCCCTGGAGGGGTGGGAGGGGCACGAAACCTGATAAATAACATGGTGTGCGAACACCCTTCCCGCTCTGGTGGGGCCTCCCTGGAGGGGTGGGAGGGGCACGAAACCTGATAAATAGAATGGTGTGCGAATACCCTGCTCGCTCAGGCGGGGCATCCCTGGAGGGATGGGTGGGGCAGGAGACCTGACAAATATCATGGTGTGCGAATGCCCTGCTCGCTCAGGCGGGGCCTCCCTGGAGGGGTGGGAGGGGCACGAAACCGGATAAATAACATGGTGTGCGAGTACCCTGCTCGCTCAGGCGGGGCCTCCCTGGAGAGGTGGGAGGGGCACGAAACCTCATAAATAATAGGGTGTGCTAATACCCTAAACCTGATAAATAACATGGTGTGCGAATACCTTGCCCGCTCTGGCGGGGCCCCCCCCCCCTGGAGGGGTGGGAGGGGCACGAAACCTGATACATAACATGGTGTGCGAATACCCTGCTCGCTCAGGCGGGGCCCCTGGAGGGGTGGGAGGGGCACGAAACCTGGGTGTGCGAATACCCTGGGGGCGGGGAGGGGCACGAAACCTGATAAATAACATGGTGTGCGAATACCCTGCTCATCAGGGTGTGGGTGTGCGAATACCCTGCTCGCTCAGGCGGGGCCTCCCTGGAGGGGTGGGAGGGGCACGAAACCTGATAAATAACATGGTGTGCGAATACCCTGCTCGCTCAGGCGGGGCCTCCCTGGAGAGGTGGGAGGGGCACGAAACCTGATAAATAACATGGTGTGCGAATACCCTGCTCGCTCAGGCGGGGCCTCCCTGGAGGGGTGGGAGGGGCACGAAACCTGATAAATAACATGGTGTGCGAATACCCTGCTCGCTCAGGCGGGGCCTCCCTGGAGGGGTGGGAGGGGCACGAAACCTGATAAATAACATGGTGTGAGGAAAGGCATGGTATGGTATGGGATGGTGGATGCATGGTATGGTATGGTAAGGTATGGTATGGAGTGGCATGGTATTGGTATGGTATGATACAGTATGGGATGGTGGAGGAGCGGGAGGAGGAGGAGGAGGAGGAGGAGGAGGAGGAGGAGGAGGAGGAGGAGGAGGAGGAGGAGGATGTTGGGAAAACAAGAACCCCACTCAGGATGGATGTAGGGAATAAGAGAGGGCCGAGGAGGGGGCGGAGGGGGGGGAGGAGCAGGAGGAGGAGGAGGAGGAGGAGGAGGAGGAGGAGGAGAAGGAGGAGGAGGAGGTGGAGGAGGAGGAGGAGGAAGGGTGAAAAGGGGGCAGGAGGGAGGAGGGATGAGGAGCGACTTCGCCAGCGACGACGACGACGACCTCCCTGCAGGATCGGACCGCCCGTCGACTCGCCCCCGCCAGACGACGTCCCAGGCCGCTGGCGTGCCGGCGCTGGCGAGCTGCGCGTGCTGTGCCACACGGCCCCGACGGGGAGGAGGGCGTGAGTGGAAAGCGACGAGGAGGGAGGGAGTGAGAGGGAGACGGAGTCGGAAACGGAGAGGTAATGGGAGAGGGAGGGGGAGGAGGAGGAGGAGGAAGAGGAGGAGGAGGAGGAGGAACGTACAAACCGCCAAGAGGTTGAGCCGTGTCGCTGGCAGTGCGCCGTCCAAGCGGCCACGCACCAGCATGCTTTCCTTCTCGCTCTTCAGGTATCAGGATCCTTCAGGTGACCTTGCTGTTTGCAGGGTCACCAGGCCACGAAGGAACACCACCTCGATTCCGACAGCTGCGTTTTCCGCAGCGCCAGCATCATTTGCATGGCCACCACGGCCACGACGGCAGCAGCCAACCCAGCTTGGCACCGTCGAGAACGAGAGCGGCGAGCAGCAGCACGCACAGTGCTACGGGTAGCATCAACACGCGGCCTCCTCGACCAGCACACGCAGCACCATATCGACTCTGGTCGGCAACAGTTCCAGGCGCACCACAGCGCGCAACAACCACCACGACATCCACGGGAAGCTCCCACGGTGGCGGCACCATGGGGATCAGCCGCGGGTGGCTCAGGAAAATTATCGCTTCATTGGGGATCGACTTCGTGCCGCGCTCCATGCCAAAGACCGACGCCAGGCCCCATTCAACCGGTGATTGGAGCACGTCTCGAGCGCTGGAAGGACAACAATTACGTGAAACAGTGGGCCAATGACCACCCCGCCCCCCGCTGGAGCAACGGTTAAAACGTCAAAGGGAACGACGGCAAGGGCAAGGGACCCCCCCGTAAACCTTTAAGACGACGACAGCGAGCCCGACAGCCGAAACCAAAAAGGCAATGTCGAAACAACGAGGGCAAAGCGAAGGCCAAGGCACGACCTGAACGAGACAACGCGCCCAAAAGGAAAGACCCCGTCCATGACTACGACGACCGCATCGCCAACGTGATCAGCAACGGCATGCCGATGGGGAAAGCCTACGCGGTCTGAAGGCCGGACAAGGAATCGCAACCTGGCGACCCGAAGCTCCGACGCGACCGGCAGAAGGTCGAGCTCGTCGTGCAGAAGCGGGCAGCCGCAGCCATCGCGAAAAAACAATGTTGCAGGATGAAATATTTGCTACATATGCAGTCGCCCAGATCGCTTCAATCAAAGCCATGGCCCTCAACAGCACGCCCTTGGCACAACAGGCATTGGAAACATGACGACACCGAGTCGGCCTTGAGAAACATTACGACGGGCGCGCCAAGGCGCGCCAGAGCCAATCGGAGAGATGCACGAGCGACTGGGAAACAATATCGACGCGTTCATAACGCGACACCGCGACGACAGCACTGTCGGGGACGACGCCTCCAGCGACGCCGGCGGCGCCGACGACGAAGCCGACGCGCGCCGCTGGATAAGGCACCCGCGCCAGCTCACTGCGCGCAAGCAGGGGCCGGGGAGATGGTTGAGGGCCAAGACGTCGGCACGCGGTTGAAGCTTTTGAGGGCAACCAACGAACGGCACACAACATCAATAAGCACGAGCAACATCGGGAACGGGATCCGCGCCGACCATGCACCCGGGCGCGACAGCAGAAGTCGCGGGGAAGGAGGCAAAGCGAACGACAGCGCAAGGAAGCAGTGCGAGACCGTCGCTCTCCAAACAACCTGAATAGCGAGATCGACAAACCGAAGCCGCCGACCAACGAGGGGCTGGTCGCGCATGGCAAACTCCTACGAACCAGGACATGGCAGCCCTCAACAGGCAGGGGGGGGGATTTCGAGGCGACGAGGGCTGCCGCAAGGGATATTTCTGGACGCCGCGACCACTCTGAGATAGACGAACTACAGGGCGAGCTCAGGATCGCGAAGCAAAAGCAGATTGTCAGCAACGACGACCGAGCCACCGCGCAGGAACAGCTAAGAGAGGCTGAAAGACCACGTCCTCCTGCGCCGCAGGTGGAGAGGTGCAGAGGAAAGACGGCTGCGCGCCCAGCGCGAGCTACGTGCCTGGGAAATGCGCGCGGAGGCTGCGATTTGCAGCGCCCCCGAGGAATGCCGATGACCTTTCGCCAGCCATGGCACCGTTGAGGCGGGGCGCAAGGTCTGGCAGCGCCCCCATTTACGCCGTCGAACGCGCGGGCAAGTGCGGGGAACTCACGACGACCGCATCCGCTACCAATGCCCAGTTTGACTGGGCCACTGAGCACCAACGTACCTGCGCGTGCACGGGGTTAAAGTTGGCAGCGATCTAGCGAAAGAGAGCGAATTAAGGATGCGGGATACTGGATCCAACACGCACGGCCGCCTGACCACCGACCAGAGGATGCGACAACAGGTCGCAGCCTCGGCAGCGGGTAATGCATCCCACGCCCGTGCTGCAGGATCTGAACTAGGGACTCCGCTACCCAGGTTCAACCAGGACTGCGGCCATCCGACGACGAGAGCCCTGCTCCGCGCGAGAGGGCCAGACGCCGGGGCACCCCGACCGCGGACATCACGCGAGAGAAGCGCATCGCCCCACCATCGTCGCGACGGAACCTGTTGCGGATGCCATCAGACGGTCTTCCCCGCCCCATCCCACCATCGACTTCCCGGGCCTATGCGAGACTGAAAGATTCCGCCCGGCGGCCGACGTGGCTCTAGAGATGGCGCCACCGAGGTGCCGCGGGGCGATTCAGGGCATCCACTCGTGCACCGGTGGCACGCAACAGACCGACTCGACAATGGGTGCTTGGGTTGCCATCGTCACCGTCGAGGACGATATTGGCTTCGCCTGCATCGGTGCAATGCGACTGGCGCAACCTCAACGGACGTGGACAAGGCGACTTTGACGGCATCGGAGTTAGCGGCGCTCGCACGGGCGCACGCGCGGATATACTTACAATCGCGCGCGCACAACAAAGCGCCATCAAATGTCCACGCCAGCTCCAGTTAACGCTGCCATTGGGTTGGCGCAAGGCCAGCGCAGAGCACGGGCCATGTGTGAGCTGGCAGAGTTGACTTCGCAGCTCTACCAACCAGCATCCACCGCCGGCCACCCGCGCGCGACGCGCGCGCGCCCACGCGGGGCATGCATGGAACAAGTTTGCCGATTCTGCCGCCGGAAGACAACGCTCAAGACAAGGCGGCAGCCCCGGCAGCCTTGGGCGCGATGCATTCGACGCCGCGCGCCCACGGCAGTCGGATGGGATTCGCCACGCAGACCAGAACATTAAGAGCGCGCACCCCGACTTGGACAAGCAAGGCATGATCGATGGGCCCCCCGCGGCGCTTCTGACGCCGGGGGGCTTTCCAGCCAGGCGTCGGGTAAACCAGCAAAGTGGTGAACGCCGACCTCGAGACAAGTTCCGCCAGCGCGGGGGCAGTCGAGGGGCCCGCCGACGCGGGGGCGGAGAAGCAGCGCATTATCAAAGGGATCGAGGTTACCAACCACCATCTGAAGGACATGAAGGCTCACCTTACAGGTATACAGGAGACCCGACTTTCGAGGGGAATGGCGCACGCGCGCGGCTTCCACGTCATCTCCCGCGGGCGCGACAGCAACAATTTCTGGCGTTCTCCGCCTGTCAACGGCGCCCTGCCCAACGCCGAGAAAAAATTGAGGCGAAAGCTGCGCGCGGCGCAACCGCATCTAGGTGCCGCGCGCCGGCGCCCGACCGCGCTCGTCGCGCGAATCGCCGCGCCAGTGCCGCGCTGGACGGGGGCAGTCGATCGCGCCGCCCACAGCCGCTCAGGCGACGAAGTCCGCCGCCTCCTGGACGGGCCCAGGGAAGGACACGTTGCAGTTCAGCATCGACCTCCTGGATCGACGCCAGCGAAACCACGGGGGCCGTCGTCTCGAACTCCGCCGGGGTCTCTGGCGAGAGACTCGACGGAATCGGCCCCGGCAGTCGCTTCCACCAGCGCCTGGGCACCATCATGCCCGCAGCCATCAGCGCGGCGGTGGAGGATGGCAGAGAATCGCTGAGCGTCTGCGCGGAGGGCGGCGCGAAGGACGGTTGGACTGTAGACCTCATCGACGTGGCCCAAGAGTGCGCAGGTCACCTGCCCTTCACCTGCGCGGCCATTCCCCGCGCCGAACGCGCCATGCCGCGGCTTGACCGGGGGCCGATGGCCAATCCATTGCGCCCGGAAGGATTTGAGTTACTCGACCGCACCGCGTCCAACGGACATCCGACTAGACCCTCTCTTCGCTCTGCCAGTTGCGCGGGCACTCGACAGATCCCAACATGGCGTCGTCCGCCACCCTCAGCGGGTGGCGCGCGGATGCGCCGTCGGAGCTCGCCCCCGTCTTCGCGCCTACCAGCGCGCTCAGAGGATGGATGGGCACGCCGCGCACACAGCGCTACGCGATCGCGCATCTGGGCTTGACGAACCACAAATGGAGGAGCGGCGCCACAGAAGGAGATGCCGACGTGACCCGCAGTCTCTTCAACAGGAAAAGCACAAGACCCGACATCGAAGACATTTGGTCTGTGTTCAGCAAGGCTTACTCACATGCTCCACTACCGAAGCGCCGCGTGGACCAAAACGCACAAGGATGGGACTTCGCGCGATGCGTAGCCAGGGGCGCCAATCGATGCCCTTCCGTGGCCACGAGCAAAGGAGCTTGCCGAGACAGACCTGATCCGCTTCGTTTCACCACGGGCGGGGCCGAAAGGCGCCGACTTTAGCAATCCCGAAGCGACTCGGGTATGCCAGCGCGCCCAGGTATACCAGCGCGCAGACCCACAAGAAAGCATGCCGGAAGGCGATTCATTCGAAGTCCCCAGACCGCGTCTCCCTCCTCGCGCGCGACAGACGCGAACGGCAATCTGCGCGAATCACTACCGGTTTTCCTCTACCTCGCAGATATCTTGACCACCAAATGGGCCAAATACGACACATCTTCGCAGCGACAGTCTCATCTTCGAGCAGAAGAACTCCCTGATCACACATCAGATTTGGACAGGCAAGGCCTCCACGCAGCCGGAGGAGAAACTAGCGGCGGCCTCGTGGCCGATGTGGGCGGCGAGGAGCTCGGCCACCTGCTGAACTACAAGGCGGAATACATTGCCCCCATCGTCGTGCGATGCGCATCCGAGCCGGGACCACCGACCAACGTCGACCTTCTGGCTGCAGGCGCCCAGCGCGACATGCAATGCACCAGCAGACGTCGCACAAAAGAAGGCATTCAGACCCAGCGCACCACGCTCAACATTGCGCCGCCATACTAGGCCATCAGAGTGGCGACCGCCGCCTCCGCGGACGGCTAAAGGGAAGGTGCCAAGTGGCACCTTGTTCTTGTTTGCACGAACGCCGCGGTGGCGGACGTCTACAGCGTCAGGAACGACGTTCTCGAGGAGGGTAACAACATGCACGCCAATACTGGGGATTGCTTCTGCAACAGTCTAATGACGACTGCGCGGCGCCGCTGGAGCTATCAGGATTCGCCCAGCGGACGCACGCGAGGGACATCACCACCCGCGTGCCCCACGCGCAGCTAGCGCGGAGGGGGCGATCGCGGCCCCCACCGAGCACAACCAACACCCCTAAAGCCACCTACCGATTTTTGATGGTCATTTCCAACCATCACCCCCAACCCCAAAGAGACCGCCCTCTACCGAACTGTCGCCGCCGCCAGCTCCCCCGCCGACCTAGTCAAAGGTGGGCCGAGACCGCGCTGGTGCAGGCGCTGGTGCAAGTTAACCTCCCAGCCAGCTTGCCGCTCGACCATCGGAAAAAGTTGCCGACGCCTCGGCCGCTGGTCGTCTACCCAACCGAGAACCCAATTCTTTGGAACACCCAGGTGAACGACTGCAACCTCGAGGCCCGCCGGAATGGGGCGGCCCCAGCAGCGTCCTGCGGCGCTCCGGATGAACGAGAACAGTTTCTGCAATCAACGACGGGCGTTGCTGCGACGCCAGCGACAACGCGACGAGGAACCCGCCAATGGCGGCAAAGAGCCAGCGGCAGCCCCCGCCCCCGCTGAAGGCGATGTCGCCGCCCCCGCAGGCAAGATCTTCCCACGTGGAAACTTCCGCCCTCGATGTCAGGATCCCCAGGTCAACTGCGACCGCGAGTGCCATCGCGCCTTGGGCGCCATCAAGGCGGAGGCGCAGCGCCCTGACAACGAGAAGATGTTCGCATGATATGAGGTCGACGGTCCACGCGTTCGCCACATGTACCGCACGGCCGGTCACCAAGCCGACGCCGCCCTCAGCTCCGAGGAGGTAGCGGGGTCGTCGCGGAGACGCAAACGGCCCAGCCCGCAGCCGCAGCCTGACAGACCCACGACCAGCAGACCGCCAGTTTGGCGAGCAGTTCCGAGGAGCTTGACAAACCCTTCGCCGATGGCCGCAACGGGGTGCGCCACCAATCCCACGGCATTGGCCGGGCACGGGAGCAACGACAACATGTCCATCGACCACGCGGAAACACGCGCTCGCCAAGGCCAGATTCGCACCCGCCCAAGCGCCGCCCCTGCATGGCGACGGTGCATCACCGCCCGCCGCAGCTAAGCCAGGCTGCGCGGGTGGCCAGACGAAAGGAATTTTGGACTGGAAGGAGCCAGGCCCCAGACCGACGCACCGCCACGCCAGGAGGTACCACCCAAGCCTCGTCCAAAGACAGGGCGGCCCGCGCACGACGGGCCTTCGGAACAGAGCAGCAGCACGCCACCGATGCAGGTGTCTCACAAGCCACGAAGCCGTCGTCAAAGCCCTGACCACACCACGCACGGGTACTGCATGCGAGCTGGCCACCATGCTCATCGAGGAACCACACCAACTAAAGAGCACCGCGTGCTTAACCAGAACCTGAGCAACATCCACCATGAGCACAGGTTGATCTCAGAGACCATCGTAGACATCGACGACCCCGCGACTCTTTGCGACTGGGGCACGGAACCCAACAATATGGCGACCTGCGAATACGCCGTCTCGGTCCTCATGCGCTACGGTTTTGTCTCAGCGGCGCAACTGGCCACGACGACCCGCCAGCGCATTGTTCCGTCTCACTCCATCAACCACCAGCTGGCCGCGACGGTCGCAAGCCCGATCGCTGACTTCCGCGCTGTCCTACCGACGCCAATCGCAGTCGCTCAAGAGCGGCGCGACCTCCTCGCGCGCAGCACGCCGGGGACGGGCCACAACCCTACTTCGGAGGCGGCCCCATTCGAGATCTATCTATTCCAGAGGGGCGCCGCCACCAAGGCCATCCACAGCATCAGCGAGCTGGTCGAGGCCCAGAAGAGGGGCTGCCCCACCTGGCAACGCCGCTTGGCAGCCCACGACCCGCGGCGGAGACGACGCGGGCGGGCCACAGGAAGAGCGGTAGATCACGGGCAAGCACCACGCGCAAGAATAATTGAGCACTTTGACATAGAACGACAGCGCCGCAGAGCCGACGCACTCGGCTCAGCGTCGCAACGGCAAGACCGATCCCGCCAGGCCGACGCCGTCAGCAGGGACCTGTTCCGTTTTTCTCCCCGACGCCTGGTCGAGGAGAAGCGCGCGTGGCTGGCGACCGCTACCGACGCTGCGCAGCGGAAGCCGGCACTAGCCCGCATCATGGTTGCCGACGGGAGCATCCAGATATCGACGGCACGAGACGCGGACCGCTCATCCCTCACACCGAGGCGGTCCACGACGGCGACGAAGACGCGGCCCACTTCGTGCGCGACCACGCTGGGTTCTGCAGCGAAGTAGGTGATCGACGCCGCGGAGACCACGCATGCTGGTCCAAGCCTGGCGCCACCTCAGCAACGGCCAGGCGACGCCGCCAGCCCAAGCGGAGAAACGCCACCATGGGCACCGCAGCCCCCCTGGCAAATCAGGAGCCCCCCGCTGGTCACCCACAACCGCTTGGTGCGCGCGCCTGACGATGGGGCTGGCCGAGCGGCGTCGCACTGGCGCGTCGCCCACTGGTCTCCTCCTCCTCATCCTCCTCTTCCTCCTCCTCCTCCAGCGACATGTCGGCGCAAGCTTTCGTCGGTCGCTTGGTGACGTCAGGTCGTCACGCGCGCAATCTTATCCACTATGTTATCCCGAGTTGAAGGTTGATGTCGGGGGCCGCCGCCAGTTCGAGATGGCCGAGGGTCGCTGCCTTCAACCCCCTGAGCGCGAATCGTGCCGACCGCATCGAGGAATTGGGTTGCAACTTCAGGGGCTTCGACGTGTCTATGTTCATCGGAACCCAGCTGAGAGCTCCAGTGGATGGCCAAGTTACGAGGAAAAGAATCGGAACATCTGTACTTATCCAGGCTGGGTGGCTCCCAGGTCCATTCACTAACAAAGCTGCTGGGTGTCCTATCCTCCTGGGACCTAGACTGAAAGAAACGAATATTGTCGGTCATCCGCTTTTGCCACCTCGTTCTCTACTTGGAAGGGGATTGGGACTTCGTCTTAAACTCGACGGGCTAGATATTTTGCCCATCGCCGCCTACTTCCCTCCGAAGCCGAGAGTGATCGCAGCCAGGCCGAACGATTTCAAGACGGTGGAGTTGCTGACTAAGTGGATCAGCGACGTGCTGAGGAGGGCTCGTGGTAGGACAACGCCTATGTTGGCAGTGGATTTGAACGATGGGATGGGCATCGACGAGGAGATGAGAGGTTTTTTTTTTTTTTTTTTTTTTTTTTTTTTTTTTTTTTTTTTTTTTTTTTTTTTTTTTTTGTCCTCTCTGGTACTAGCGTTCTTCGTGAGTCGGTCGCATCGAGGGAACTATGCCAATCTGGGTCTGGAAAAATGCACAGGAAAGTACTCGAGGAGTTCGACTTCGTTTTCGTCGACGGAGGGCGCCGTTTCACCCCGACATGGACAGGGCCTCAAGGAGAGCAGAACATACTTCATATGCTTTTTGTTCCTCGGGCATTTGTCGCCCCCCTGCACGCGGCAGGTGTGCTCCGCAAGCTAGGCAGAGAGGTGCAACATATATGTACACGCAGTCCACGGGATCATATACCCATACATGCAGCATGGAGGATATCTTTCATACCAGGGGGAGGAATGTTGGCAGTCCTAGGTGGGATCTTTCGTCTCTCATGGAAGCCCTTAAGCGAGGAACTCGCCGCCGACAGTTGATTGCTGCAGTGGAAGAAGAATTCGCTGAACGAGAGTGTGAGCTCGTGAACCTTCTCGCTATGCCCGCTCCCGGTAGTTTCTTCGAGGTAGTGAATGAGATATTGCTACGACGCGGCCTTGAGATGTCCATCACGGAGCACTCCGACTCGAGGGTGCTATCAGAATGTCGTGAGAGACGTGAGGACCTACTCCGTCGCAGACGAGAGCTCCGCCGCCAGTTATCGTTCACCGCAGAGGAGGAGGAGGAGGAGGTAGTTGAGCAGATGAAGGAGGTAACGGCAGCAGCACATAAGGAGCGAAGGAAGCAGTGGGTGAACAAGCAGCGTATGTGCTTAGAGCTTTTGCACGACGCCTGGCGTGGTCGCAGGTTTGCGGAGGCACATCAGTATTCTAGACTGGCATCTGGCTCGTCTTGGGGTATCAAGAAACGGAATTATTCGCATTTGCAAGGTTCTGCTCTTACGGATGAGGAGTGGATGGAGGTATGGAAGCGTCTTGGAGGAGAGGGTGGTATGCTATCCAGAAAAGTAGAATTTCAAGAGTACCGCGCGCACATGCTCCAGACGGCAATTACCTGGCCAGGCAGATGGGCGAATTATCTGGAGGAGGCGGAGGAGGAGATCATCGGTATTATTGAACATTAAAAAAGGGCCCCGAAAAGGAGAGCATGTCCAAGCGATGCCGTACCGCTGGGGATCTGGCTGATGTTGCTTCGACCGAGGGACCGCCTGGCTTTTCAGCTTGCGGGGGTTGGCCGGGTAGGTCAGAACCCAGGCCAAGACGCACTAGTTTTTCAGCAGGCCATGCTGCGAGGATTTGCTAAGATTCGAGCCTCGATGCGAACGCCAATTGCCTGGCACCGCAGTCAGGGAGTTGCCCTGCATAAGAAGGCGGTGGACGGGGCGACGGGGAAGAGGCCGGTACATTTGCTCGACGTATTGGGGAAGGGATTCTTTGCAGCAGCTATTCGTCGGGGCGGAGCCCCACACGAACCACCCCGCGAGCGCGGGTTCGCTCGCGGTCGCCGAAAGGAATGAGCGATGCTAGTTCAACAGTGCAGTATGTACCGAGTACGAGATCTAGGCTACTCGAGCTTGCTCCAAGGCAAGGATATGGCAAACGCTTTTGGAGCCTCGTCGCGGGGCGCCCTCGACGATGCAGTTGTGCAGCTTTTTTTGCCGCGAAATCGAGTGATTGCTCAGCAGCGATATCGAGAGACATCGGCGCGGCTTCCCCTGTCCAACGGGCATTTTGATATCAAGACAGCCTCTGGCGCACTGATGGGGGGGGCACTTCGCCGCGCACAGCTTCTGCCGCGCTTTCTGGCCGTCTATTGGAGGATGGCAGGAGGCTCAGAGAGAGTATGACGAACAGGAAGACGCACTTCTGGCCCCTCATCCTTTTGTAGACGCGGCGGTGGATGTCTCGCTAACAAAATATGCTGATGATGCGGAGAAGCTTTTTATGGAAGATGAAGGAGATGTTCGAGATTGGGGAGCGGGGGTTTGGCAATCATGTAAGAAGGCGCAGACATCCAGCACTTCCCTCGACGTTTTCCTAGCGCAGAGAGGCTATCAGCAGAACGCCACCAAGCAGACAAACTTATTTTCTTTAGTCGGTCCAGTTGCTGGCCTAGGAAGGAAAGCGTTGAGAGGCATTGAGCGTCGAAGTTTCAAGCAGCCACCTATATTGGGCAGCATGCATGATGTTAAACGCAGTCTTGGGGGGCAGCTACACTATCGGGGAAGTGCGGGGGCGGAGATTGCTAAGAGGGAGGAGGCTATTACTACATCATTTCGTCGAGCGGGGGCGATATGGAATCTTCCTGGTATCCCTTGGAAGTGGAGGAGATGTCTTTTCTTGTGTGGGCCGGTCAACTCTGCCCGCGCTAACTTGGAATCTTTTTTTATAACAAAAAATCGAGCAACGAGTATCAGAGGCTAGACAGTAAGATCGCACACTGCGGCCGCGTGGCCATGCGTGGCAAAGCCGCGGATTGGGGGGGGGGGGGGGGGCGCGCACGTAGAAACGCTGTTCAATTTGGAAGTATCACGGCATTGGGGCGTTGCCCCGATGAAGATCGAGGTCCAGGTTACCCGTGCCAAATGGCTGCAGCAGTGGATCAAGCGCCCCCACAATCACTTTCAGGAAGTTGCTTGTGTTTTCGGCGCGTTGCCTATTGATAAGTCGCCGACATTGGTCGACGGAGCAGTTGCCGCTGATGCGAATCCCTGGGCCAAACGCGCTCGGGTAGATTTCGTGAAGCTATGCATACCTTCTGGACATCGCAGAGGGAAAGATCCCGGCCTTTTTCTCCGACCCTGAGGTCGGCGAGGAGTTCTGCAAGCTAGATCCAGATATTCGTCGAAGGCAGGTTCTTGGGAAGATGGTTCCTCCTCCAAGTCGCTTTGGGTCCGAAGTCGTGGGTCTCAGAGGCTCCTACGGTCAACATATCGACTTGGGGTTTCCTGAAGGGGTGCAAGAAGAATTGACGTGTTAATGCATGTTCCACATTGACGGGGTATGTTGCGGGGGGGCTTTCACTACGTAGAAGAAGCTGTATGCGCATACTCGGGCGGGCCATGGTGTACCTAGTCTTAGCAGCGTGTTAACACATACAAATCAATGTCCTGGCTGCCTGGAAATATTCATGTCCAAGACCCTGGCGCATAGACGTCTAGCAAATAGTTTTAAGAGAGGATGTTGCTGGACAGTGCTACTGCTCTACCACATGTTCGTGAACCTAAACACTATACATGTCTCGTATGCGACTTCGAAGGCGGGTCTCTGAAGGGGCCCCAGGCCCATGTCCGTGCCCAGTTTTCTCAGCGGCTGGGAATTTGGAGCTCTGCATTGGGAAAGTTCGTATCTCAGAAGTTCGCAGATGGAGAACCGCCCTGCGTGGGTGGGCAAAGCGCGCGGCGGGCTCGGCCGAGACGAGCGACCAGAAGAGGCACGCGGGCAGCAGCCGCGGAGGCGGCGGCGCAGGAGGAGAATCGAAACGGTCCACGCTTGACGCGCTGACGGAGATCACCGCCAAGCTCACGCTGTCCAACGCGGCAGAGACGAGGACCCTCGCAGGCGCCATCTTCACCACCGTGCTGACGCCCGTGGAGGCCGCCATCGTGGAGGGCTTGCTCGAGACAGGCGCGGGGCACAACCAGCAGGCGCAGGACTGGGCCAAAGCGAAGAAGGAGGCGCTCTCCACAGGAGAAGACCCGCCACAGAATACGCAGGGGCCGCCCTTCCTGGTGCTGTACGCAGCCTTGGTGGAGCTGCTGGTCAAAACAGAGGAGAGCCGCGTCGCGGCGACCCAGACCCCGCTCGGCGAGGCACATGCGAAGCTGAAGAAGTACTACAACGAGGTGCTGTGCCAGGAGGACGGCGTGCTGAAGGCTTCCCTGGACGCGCGCTACCTGCTCTGCAAGCGCGCGAAGAAGGTCGAGGGGAAGCCCGAGGTCGCGAAGATCACGTACCTGTTCCAGCCGACGGAGCTCGGCATCATAGCCCAGCGCCTGTTCGAGTCAGAGCTCGCGAAGGCCGGGGGGAAGCCGCCCCTCGGCAGCGCTCCGAGGGGGGCGCTCGAGCGAGAGGGGCAGGCGCTGCTCGATCGGCCGAGGAAGAAGTGATGAGGGGTAGTAGCAGATTCAGGGAGTTCGTTTTGCAGGTCGATTTTCGGGCCCTGCTCTCGAGATCGCCTCCAGGCTTTTCGGTCCTCCTTGAGCCTCCGTCCTCCTCCTCGATTCCCTCTCTGGCGATCGGAGCAAGTTCGGGGGCCCCCATCGACGCTGTAGATAGGTGGGGCGGGCCCCTGATTGAAATCCCCCGCGCGCCTCGATCGAAGGGTAGAGGTCGTGGAAGCACGTGCGGACAGCGTGCCGCCAGGGCCCCTGGCCTCTCACGAACACGGGCGTTCAAGATGCCACGCTGGAGCTTTGTATTGCAATCTCTGGGGTTCAGAGTAGTGCAGTGCTTTTGTGCGTAGATGTGTCGTAGCTAGTTCCTTAGTTTGTCGACAGGATCTCCCATGGCGTTCATGCTCATGCTCATGCTCCTCCTCCTCCTCCTCCTCCTCCTCCTCCTCTATTCTCCTCCTCCTGCTTCTCCTCCTCTCTCCTCCTCCTCTCCCTCCTCCTCCTCCTCCTCCTCCTCCTCGTGCTCCTCCTCCTCCTCCTCCTCCCCCTCCTCCTCTTCCTCCTCCTCCCCGTAGAAATTTCGGCTCAAGGCTAAACGTTGTGAAGGGCTATGGGCGCCTGAGAACCGGCGATTAGCTTTGGGGCTTCCGTGGCCTGCTTTCTTCGAGGCGGAGCGAAGGCAGCCTTTTGGCATCGTTCCTACATATCGGAGTCGCCCGTGGCCATGGCGCCTGAGCCCCCATGGCGTCGCGGGGGCGCTGGTCTGCGGACTGGCAGCTTTCGTGGCCAGGCAGGGGGCTGGGCGTTTCAGCCTGAAGGTTCACGGGGCGACAAGCGTGCTCCGCGGCGCCGTCTGTGCCAGCGGAGATACAACGTGCGCGCTTCCTGCAGTCGCTGGGAGTGGGCGAGCCGCGGGCACGAGGTTTGCTCCAAGTGCGGCGGCTACTACCTCGAGTCCAACGTTGGTGGAGGGGGGCCATGAAGGCGCCCCTGCGTGTGCTGCTGGTGCTGGGCAGCCCGATGCGCAGCTGCGCGCCGCTGCCGCCACTCTCCTTGCGGCGCGGCCTGACCTCCGCGAGTCCCTGGGCGACTCGGCGGAGGAGTTTGCGTTTTTTGCGGCTGTCCTCACGCCTGCCCAGCTCGACACCGCGGCGAACGCCGAGCGGACCCGCTTGGCCCGAGTGGTCGAGGGCGCTGCTCGGCGGGTTCGACTCGCGCGCCAGGAAGTGGAACAGAAGAGAAGCAAGGCTCAACGTGTACGGGAGCAACTCGACGAGGCGACGAACGCCTTGCACGCTGCGGAGGAGGAGCACGATGCTGCTCAGAAGGCCCGCCGCGATGCCGACGCCGAGCTGCGGGCCTTCGGCCCCGAGGCCTGGAAGGCGGCGAAGGCTGCTGAGGCGCGCGCTGAGGCGGCGCGCCAGGCCCAGCGGGCTGCGCCCCCAGCTGGGGCCCCTGCTGCGCCGCGGGCGGGCGCGCCCTGGCGCGGCGCGGCGCGCGGCGGCGCGGCGCGTGGCGGCGCGGCTGCTGGAGGTGCTGGCGGTGGCGACCCTGCTCCTGCTGATGCGCCTGCTGGCTGCGAGGAAGGCGTGGGCGCTCCAGTGCAGGAGCCCGCGCAGGTGGATCTTCCCGATTTCTAGCAGATGTCGGCAGCCGAGCAGAACGAGTGGGCCAGCCAGCAGCGGTTGCCGAAGGGCCTCTGGGAGGCGTTCGTGGCCATGCGGACCACCATTCAACGTGCTGATGACGATGTTGCTAGCGATCCCGGCAGCGACGCCAGCTTTGGCGATGCAGCCGGAGCTGGCGATGAAGAGTTGCGCGGACTGCGCGAGCGTAGCCAGGGGCAGGCGCTCGCCCCTGAGGAGCAGGAGCGCATGGAGAGCCTCATCCGTGATCGTGTTCGAGCTCGTACCTCCAAGCGCCTGCGGGCCACAAAGGAGCATATCCACAACCAGTTCACCGAGCTGCTCAAGCAGGCCGTCGCGATGCCTGTGGAAGGGGCGGCGTCTCTTTAGCGCTGGTTTGCCTCATCGATCCCGTCCGCCCCGATCCAAGGATTCGCTTGCTGCAGGCGGTGGCCTGAATATGTTGTTTTGTAACGTCACGAGCTGGTCCAAGGTTGCGAAGGACTTTGCGTCCGCCATTTGTCCAGAGGTGGATGCTTTCCTCTTTTGTGAGCACCGATTGCAGCAGCCTGCTTTGCCTGCCGCGAAGCGAGAGATTGCAGCCATGGGCTGGAGGCCCCATCTGCAGGCAGGTGTGCCTACTAACGGATGGGGGACTCACGGCGGGGTCGGGGTGGTCGTCAGTAAGAGCCTGCATCAAAACGTTTCTTTGCCCATGCGGGCGTTGCTTCCGACATTGGGTCGGGCCCAGGTTGGATGTTTCTCGAACTCAAGAACCAGAAAGCGACCATTGCGGTCGGAGTGTGTTACTTTGTCTCGTGTCTGGGTGTCGCGGGGGGGAACCTGTCCAAAATGCGGGGCATCGCCGAGTTCGTTCGTGCTCTCGGGATTCCCTGGATGTTGGTTGGGGAATCAATATTGAGGTTGAAACTATGTGGCTCTCGGGATATCCGCAGTCTGTTCACGCTCGGGTGTTGGCCCCGGTGGGAGTCGATTTCACGTGTTCACAAGGATCAGGGGCTATGATCGATTATGCGCTGGTCTCGGAGGATTTGGCCCCGTTCGTCCAGGTTGGAGTGTTCGAACCGTCCCCCTTCAAAACACATCGTGCACGTCGTGTTCAGTTGGCTCGCCGAGTGTTGGTTCAGCGTCTCTGTCGGCGAGTACGCCCTCGAGTTATTCCAGTCTGCCACGGACCTGACTTACCGTGGCGGCGTCATCTTCATCACGAGATTTGCTCTGACCGTGTGCCGCCGTGTATGTGCCCTGTGCAGTTGGCCCATCTCATCCCGCATGCAGTCGAGCATCTCGATGATCAGATATCTGTGCAGTATTCCCTCTGGTCGCGTGCTACCGAGCGTTCGTTTCTTTCGCGTGCCTGTGCCGCCATCGATGAGGAGGAGGAGCGTGCGTGCATGGGGAGAGGGGATGCATTGAAACTGGTTACATCGACGATCACGCATAAAGGTGGCATGGGCGCATCTTTTCGTTGGCCGACTTTGGCGTTTTGGTCTCGGTTCTCTGTCAAGCTATTTGAGCTTCGAACGTCGTTGCGACGGCGATCCACCGAGAGCCGCGTTTACGGGCTGATCATGGACATGGTCAGCCGTGTCGGGGAGTTTCCCGAGGTGCTGCCACCAGCTCAGCCTTCCCCCTGGTGGACCGATCAGGTCACCGTTGCTGCGCTAGGGGATCTTGATATGGTGGATCGCCTCGTTGACCTCACTTCCGAGGTTTTGAAGCGTGCTTGGACGGCAGCTAAGGCGGAGTCTTCGAACGGCCTTAAGGCCTGGCTGCTGCGCGCCATCCCACATGGTGCCAAGGGGGTGCACTCCTGGTTGAAGCGTGACAATCGGAGCGTGGTTGAATATTTTACCCCCCTGACGGTGTCAAGCAGTTACCTGAAGAAATGGAGTATCGGGCCCGCCTGTGGGGTGGATTTTGGTCCGTGTCGGAGGATGAGATATTGAGGCTGGGTGATGCCATGTCTGACCTCCGTGCTGTGGCTATTGAGCATGTTAATGACCTCCCCCCCCCGTTGCCGCCCCATGCATTCAAGCGTGCAACTTTTTCTCGGCGACAGCGGCTGTCGGCGTTGATGGGTGGGGACCTCGGGCGGTGGCTGAGCTCCCTGCCGAGGCCCTTCACGCGCTGGCCTCTCTTTACCCCCTGTGCGAGCGGAGTATGGCTTGGCCAGCTCAAATCTTGCTTGGCTTGATTGCGTTGTTGCCGCAGTCTCAGATTGATGAGCGCCCCGTCTGTAAGTGCCCCACCCTGTGCCGTCTCTACGCCCAAATTCGAGGGGGGATATCGATGCGTGGACTGCCGACCACACGGCGTTCTGGGACACGGCGGCCAAAGGATCGTCGGCTCTCCGAGCGGCGCTTGTTCGGGAGTTGTGCCACGAGTGTGCCAGACATGAAGAGGCTATCTCTGTTGCGATCCGTTGGGGTCTTACGAAGTTTTTTGGTACGGTGAGCCCTCGGTTGCTCATCCGATTGGCCCTGCGCATGGAAAACCCACCCCATTTGTTGTATCTTGGGGTGCTCATCCATACGGCCCCCCGTATGTTGGAGGTTGAAGGTAACGTCTCCCGTATGGTGTCCGCGGGGAGGGGGGTTTTACCTGGTTGTTCCCACAGCATGCCGTGGGTCAAAATCTACGTTCACGAGGCCCTGGAGGCCGCCCATTATCAGGTGAATGGCGAGATGTCCCGAGTGGTCTCACGGGCCTATGTTGATGATATTGCCCAGAATATGGCGGGCACGGAGCAGGAGCTCCTTGCCCACGTCTTGCCTGCTGCGACGTTGTTCGCGCAAGAGGTCGACAAGCTGGGCCTGGCGCTCAGTAGCAAGAGCGCCCTCGTCTGCTCTTCCCCTGCAGTAGGCGCTCACCTTGCTGATAGTCTTCAGGCCTTGGGAATTCCAATTCGGTATCGTGCTGAAACGAAGGAATTGGGGTCATGTACCACGGCTGGGAGACGGCGGAGGATTCCTGGAGTGAAGCGGCGGAGGCTTGAAGCGCGGCGTCGTGCGTGTAAGGTGTCTTTCCTTTCCCGCATCTATCAGAGGGCCTCCAAGCTGTACGAACCTGGTGTTTTGGCGGTTGGGACCTGGGGCCATCAACTGGTAGGGATGTCCCCTCACCAGTTGCAAACTGTGAGGGGCCAGGCGGCCCAGTGTTCGGGTTGGTGGACCCCTGGGTCTTGTTCCACCACGGTCTTGTCGTTGGTCTGTAGCAGCGCGGGGGGCCCCATCTTCCGATTGAGGCACGAGCACCTGCTGAGCTTTGCGGATCTGTGGTGTGATCTGCCACCTAAGGACCGCATGCGGGCCCAGAATGTTTGGGTGGCGGCGGTGGACTTGTTTTTGAGCATTCCTGCGGATTGCCGTTGAAGGCGGGTCAAAGGACCTGTGATGGCTACCGTCGCCACCCTTTTTGGCATTGAATGGGTCCCCACCTCTCCTTGTGAATGGCAGGATGAGTACGGTACCCCCCTCTACGTTGAGACTCCCTCCTTTCGGTTCTACCTGTGGCGGGCTCTCCAAGCTGCCTGTGCTGATGTGGTTTGGGGCAAAGCTGCGGAGCACTATTTGGGGGCGGGGGTTCAAGAGGGTGTTGATTTTTCCGTCCCTCGGGCCATGTCGAAACATTTTGGTCGGAGCCTGGATTGCGAATCCCAGGCTATCCTGCGGAACGCCCTGGTGGGGGGATTTTGGACTGAATCCCGTTTGTTCGAGGCTGGCTACGCAGCTATTCTTTTGTGTCCCAGGTGCGGGCTGGAGCCCGAGACGCCGACGCACCGATTCTGGCAGTGCGCGGCGAACTGTGAGCTGGATAATCCTGATGTCTCGGCCACAGATAGCTTGTCCCCGATTGCTATCGCGGAAAGTACCTCCCTCCCTTCCTTCTGGTGCCGCGGTCTGATGTCGCTCGATCAGGTTGTGAAAGGGCTCCCGATGCCCCAAACTGCTCAGTGGGCCTTTGGAGCTCTCCAAGGCGCCCGCCCTGTGGTTGGTGGGGTGTGGGGGATCGACGGATCGGGGGGCTCCGAAACTAAGGACTGGGGGCTAAGGAGGTGTGGGTGGAGCGCTGTTATGCTACACCCTAATGAATCTGATATTGCGGGTGGAGTCTTTGGGACTTTACCTGCTACCTGTCAGAGCTCTCCTCGGTCAGAGCTCTATGCGTTGCTCGTCCTGCTGACGATTACTGAAGGGAATATTCTGGTGTTCTCGGACTACCTCCCTGTTGTTCGGAGTTTTCGGAAGCCTCCAGAGCATGTGAAGAGGAGTAAGAGCAGTATGCTTGATATCTGGGGCCGTATTTGGGAACGTCTTTGGGCGCGTTCGGGCAAGGTTGATCTCCGTTGGACTAAATCCCACCCGGCCCAGACACACATTGAGGACATGCAGATTTCCCGTGTCGAGTTGCTTTTGAATCGTGCTTCCGACCTTTGTGCCAACGAAGGGGCCCTGAGGGGCAAGTTAGGACCAGACGAGGTCGCCTCTGTCCGAGCTGCTGATGAGCTGCAGGAAAAGATCCTGCGCCGTCTAGTGGCGATTCAGCGTGAAGTTTTCCTGACCTGCGAGCGTGAGCGCGGCGCTGACAGTCGTGTTGGCCTCGCTGCTGCTCGGAAGCGTGCTGGCATCGCTAGTTTGGAGGCGCGGCGGTCGAGGTTGATCGCTGCTGGCCACGATGTCTCTCTTCGACGCACGTTGTTCAAGTGTGCGAGGTGTTGCCGCTCCTTCTCCCGCAGAGGAGCCCTGTCGCAGTTTTGGCCTCGTACCTGCATCCCATTGTCCGAGTTTGGGCAGGTCGCGGGGGGGTGGATCCCTCAGGGTGAGCAGGACCGCCGCGCGGAGGCGCCCCCCATGGAGGTGGCGGACATCCAGGCGCGGCGCCCTCCCTCCGACCATCCCCTCTTTGAGTCTGTCCATGTCTCCCACACCCTCGCCACTTGTCAGGGTGTGTTGTACTGCCTTGTGTGTGGCGCGTTTGGAGTTGATCAAACGCGGAAGTTACCTGGCCAGTGTGAAGCCCCCACTGCGAAAGGGCGGGAGGCGCTCTCCCGTTTGTCCCGTGGGCTCCCTCCGAAGTCAGGTATGAGCTTCCCCGTGAGAGGGTGAATTTCCCCATGCGCCCAGGCTTGCTCTTGGTCACCGCATTCAGCGCAATCGCAATCGCAATCTCCTCCTCTTCCTCCTCTTCCTCCTCCTCCTTCCTCCTCCTCCTCCTCCTTCCTCGTCCTCGTCCTCGTCCTTTTTCCTCCCCCCTCCTCCTCCTCCTCCTCCTCCTCCTCCTCCTTGTCCTCGTCCCTCCTCCTCCTCCTCCTCCTCCTCCTCCTCCTCCTCCTCCTCCTCCTCCTCCTCCTCCTCATTTTCTCTCCTCCTCCCTCCTCCTCCTCCTCCGTCCTCCTTATCCTCCCTCCTCCTCCTCCTCCTCCTCCTCCTCCTCCTCCTCCTCCTCCTCAATTTCCCTTTCCCCCTCCGCCGAGAGCGAGCGCAAGCAGCGGCCAGCTGTTTTTTTTCCTGAATCCGCACTTCGCTTGTACCCTTCTACCACGTATCCTGGGTCGCTGGGCGCCTGCAGCACCAGCGGCAACAGTTGGCCGCGACGGCTACCTAACATCTGCGACCCCAACCCTACCCATTTGTGGCGATGGCACATCCCGGCCGCTACGAGCAGTTCCCCGGCGATCACACAGCACGGTGCTTCCGGCGAGCGCAACTACAGAAAGCCACGCTATGCAGTTGGTCTTCGGTGATATACAGGGCTTCCAGAACCCGCCGTGACATTTTCACACGCAGATGCTACGAAGCAGACTTGAATCGCCCATGGACGCACGTTCTCCGACATGTGCTCGAGAGTTTGCGGTGACACCGGGCCCCCGAAACCGCCGCGACACTCTCGCCCGCAATGGTCAGGAACACCGCCAGCTGATGGAGTCCTCTCGTGCGCCACCTCGGAGCCACCTGAATCTCGCCGTCGCGGGTCTTCGGAGGCCGCGACGCGAATGACCTGCCATCAGCTAGGCCACGGAGAGTTTTCGACCAGCCCCCCACTCCCCACAGGCTGCCCAGCTTCATGATTTGTTTCAGGGTTGTTATCATGTTTATTGATATTCTTCGTATTATTTGTAGTGCTACGATGATGTTTCGTATTATGTTTTGTTATTATCAATCGTCCGTCGTCTTCCTTTTGATCATCATCAGCATCAGCATCATCCTCGTCGTCATCATTTTCATCCTCATCATCATCCTCATCATCATCAGCATCTTCATCATCAGCAGCATCATCATCATCATCATCATCATCAGTTGTTGTATTACTATCAGTATTGGTATTTCTAATGTTATGTTTCGTAGTATTCACGAGGTCGCGCTTTCGCCACCCTTGTGGGGCGGGATGGGATGCTGTGCCTGATAAAGGGGGTGTTGGCAATGGGATTCACCGCTGGCCGCCCCGGCAGGGGGCCAGGGCGGCCGCGGCGCCAGCACGGGCGGCCACCGCCCCCTCCCCCCCCCCCCCCACACCACACACACACACACACACAACACAACACACACACACACACAGAGAGAGTTTTCGCCAGCGCACTGCGCCTCGAACGTCTCCCTCCTCGTGTGCTCCGTGATCCTACAAATGCTCGGGTCCTGCCCGTTGCTATTGCTGGTTTCCCCCCCTACGGCACGGCGTTTCCGGCGCTATTGGGGGTTAGCCAATAATAGGAGGCCGGAGGACGGATTCAGTTTGTGCCTGCTTCCTTTTTTCACGCATGTGCCTTGATTGCAAAGAGAGGCGGTGATGGCACTGTTGTGTGCCAGGGCGCGTTTCGCCCTCGCCCTGCTGGGCGTTCGGTCAAGCCCCTTTTGGGGACCGCAGACGGTCCTACCGCTCCTCCTTCCGCACTGTGCTGGGCGTGCGCCAACCCGAGCCGCAGCTGCTCCTCCGGACTGGCGCGCCGAACTCGAGAGGAACCCTGCGAGAAGCGCAGCCAAGAGGCCCCCCCACGCTCCTTCCGCGGCCTCCTCGCGTGCAGCGCTGCATTCGGAGGTTGATAGACCTCCTACCCTGACACGTCGATTAAGGAATTGGCCGTTTTCGGTTCGCGAGTGGTCGTCGCGGCCGTCATTTTTGTGGGTCCAGGTCCGTCGGTTTCGGTCTTAGGCCGTTTTCACTAAGGGGAGGTTTACTAAAGGGAGGTTTGTCCACCGCCGATGCATGGGCCATCGCGGAGGTCAGGGGGTGAACCGACCATACCCCGGGGCACCGGGGTGTGCAGGTTGCGTCGCACGCAGCGGGGTTGGTCTCACTTCCCAGGAGGAGGAAACGGTACCCATACCTCTACCCTTCGCTCGTTTCCTCTCTCTCTCTCTCTTTGGGCCTCCTGGGAGGCCCTCGTCGCCACCGCCGGGTTCGCCTCGAAATCCTGGCCAGAGCGCGCCCCTGGAGAGGTCTGGGGAGTAGCGGTATGGGTACCTCTTGGTCTCCCCAGCCTCAGCAGTGCTGCGTCAGCGCAGCAACTCTCTGCCCCGCAGGGCGGCATCATTCGCATAGCCGCTGCCTCTGTCAGCCTCAGCGTCCCACCGCCGCTCGGCATCTTCATCGCCCCTCCCCTGTGTGCGCTACCTACGGAGAGATCAACCGCGCGCGAACCCCGCGGGGTCGCCTGCCTGCCATTGAGTAGCGGGGATGGGTGGTTGATTCGAGGTGTGCGGGAAGAGGGGTGAGGGGAAGCGAGGGAGGGAGGGAGGGAGTGGAGAGGGGGGGAGGGAGGAGGAGGGAGGAGGAGGGGGCAGATGGGGGAGAGCGGAGGCGGGGGGCAGGATGAGGGGGGGGGGGGGGGGGAGTGGAGAGGGGTTCGAGGAGGGAGCGGGAGGAGGGAGCCCCGCGCTCCTTCGCGGCAGGCCAGCGGCGTCATCGGTCGGAGCCTCCCGCTCCCAGCGCCCGAGGGTGCGGGGAGCAGCGGCCACGTGGGCCGTCCGAAGAATGGCCCAATCCCGCCGGGGCCTGCCTGGTGCAACGTCTGTCCCCCAGGCGTTCGCACACATGGATCAAGGGGGCGTGGATCAGCGACGGGTCTCATGTCCACGGGAAATCGCGGATGTCCGCCGCCGAGCGAGGCGGCACCGGCCGCATTTTGGGGTGGGCGCCTCCCCCGATCCACGGATTAGTCGACCGCGCGCCAAATCCATGGATCGCTAATCTATGTTTGCGCGCCCCCGACTGGTGCAACCGCTGTCCCAGACACAGTCCGCCCCTTCTCTTCGGCCTCCTCCCTTCCCCCTCCCCCCTCCCTCTCCCCCGCCCCCCCTCAAGCAGTGGCGAAGCGTCCTGGCTCGCCTGTAGGCACACCAGAGAACGTTATATGAACCTGTTGTGGTCTACGCGAAATGTTCTTAGAGCATTTCTGGCTGACAGTTTAGAACAGCGTTTCTGTAATTTGAATTTTTTGGGTTCTGAGAATGTGTCGTGGTAGGACTATAGGAATGCCGGGACGGTCGGTCCCTACTGAACTCCCCTTTCCCTCTACGTCCCGAAAGAAGTGAAACGTCGCGACAAGTTGCGACCAGAGCCCTGGAATATATTTTTCTCCGCCATGTGCACAGCCGGATCGATGGGGAGGAGGAGGAGGAGGAGGAGGAGGAGCGAGGAGCGAGGAGCGAGGAAGAGGAGGAGGAGGGGGTGGGACGACGAGGAGGAGGAGGAGGAGGAGGAGGAGGAGGGAGGAGGAGGAGGGAGGAGGAGGCGGAGGAGGAGGAGGAGGAGCACGAGGAGGAGGAGGAGCCCCGAAACCGGACGACAACGCCAGGCTTGAAAAGAGCGCGTTGCCAGGCTCTGAGGGCTCCCTCCCTCACTGTGGCGCCTCGCCGCCACGCGCGGGGGACCAGCCCTGTCTCCTCGCGCTCGCGCCCTGCGCCTCGCAGAGAGGAGGAGGAGGAGGAGGAGGAGGAGGAGGAGGAGGAGGAGGAGGAGGAGGACGAGCAAGAGGAGGAGGAGGAGGAGGAGGAGGAGGACGACGACGACCGCGTCACGGAGGTCAGCGAGGAGGAGGAGCAGGAGAAGGACGACGAGGAGGAGGAGGAGGAGGACGACGAGGAGGAGGACGACGATGAGGAGGAGGAGGAGGTAGAAGCGTCAGACCGAGCGCGCTGGGGGGGGGGGGCGTGCCCCCGGCAGCACCGCGCGCGGCCCGCGGATAGGACGACCGCGTCACGGCGCTCGGTTGGCGGCACGAGACGCTGTGCCTGGGCGCTCGGCAGGGGGCAAAGGGGCCCACACCGCTGCCGTGATCTCCTTCTCGGCCTCCTATAGATGAGGGCGGGGCAGCCCCAGACATGATGGCGTCGTAAAAAAACAGGACGGGAGTTTTTTTGTTTTTTGTTTAATTTTCGGCCTCGGGTGGCCCTCGCTGGGCCTTGGGACCGTCCAAAAACGACTCCGGACGACAAACCGGTCCCGTGGAAAGGGTCGGGACCTCCAGGGACCCCGTCCTGAAACAGCCAGGACGTCGCATGTTTGGGGATGGGGTCGGAGGATCGCGCCGAATCGCCGATGCCTCGGCGGTGCGGTTCGATGTGGGGCCCATCTCCACGCCGACGTCGCCGATGCATCGCCGATATATCGGCGGTGCATCGCCGATGCATCGGCGATGCGGCGAGGTCCTCCGACCCCATCTGCTCGGACCCCCTCTAGAAGGGCCTCTATCGCTGGCGGCTCGATGTTTTCGAGCCGGGCGTATTTGGTCCGATCTCGTGGCAGCTCGAACATGGGCGCAATTGCTCACGAGGGAAAGAAACACGCAGAAAACAAATAATTGGAGATTCCTCAGAAAATATGGGAAAATATGGGAAGTGGGGGGGAAGACCAAAACCCAGAAAATATAAGAAAATATGGAGACTATTTTTATTTGTTTGTATTTATTTCTGTGGCCTGGGGCCCCTTCAATTGCTCAAGATCGTGGTTTTGTCACGATGTCTCAGTTCTTCGAGACGTCGGGGCCCAGGGGCTGCCTTCCCTCGCTTTCCCCTTCTTGGGCCTCCTGGGGGGCCCTCGTCGCCACCGCTGGATTCGCCCCAGAATCCTGGTCAGAACTCGGGTCGGACGAAAGGGGGGGATTGGGAAAGGGGGGGTTACGAAATTTGCTGCATGCAGCTGGTTTCGGCCTCACCGAGGGGCCCATTCCTCGATACATAGCCGCCTCCGGCGCCGGGAAAATCAGCTACGTGAGCTGATTCTCAAACCCCCCCTTTACTATCCCCCCCTTTCGCCCGATCCGAAGAACGCACCCCGGGAGAGATGCGTGGAGTAGCGGTATCGGTACCTTTTGGTTTGCCCAGGCACGCTCAGCGGGCTCGTGCGGACGGTGGACGTGCAGAGCGGCAGCGTCGTCGGGGAGCGGGGGTGGGGAGCGAATTTCGATGCCCAATGTTTTGTTGTGCGGGTTGCGGGGGGGGGGAGTGGAAGGTTTCCCCGAAGGGCTTAGGCGACCCGACCTCCTCCTCTTTCTCCTCCTCCTCTTTCTCCTCCTCCTCCTCCCCCTCCTCCTCGTCCCTCCTCCTCCTCCTCCTCCCCCTCGTCCCTCCTCCTCCTCCTCCTCCTCCTCCTCCTCCTCCTCCTCCTCGGGTCGCCTACGGCCCCAGGGGAAACCGTGCAGAGGGGAGGCCTCAGGGCAGCGCCCGCGCCTGTGCAGAGAGCGCGCCCCAGGACAGGTCGTCGAGGGAGCAGCCGCGTCGTCGGGGAGCAGCCGTCGGGTGGTGGTGGTGGTGGTGGTGGTGGTGGTCGTCGTCGTTTTGGTGGCAGTGGTCGTCGTTGTCGTCGTTGTGTTTCCTCCCATCCCCTTCTCCCTCCTTCCTGCCTCCTTCTTCCTCCCTCCCTCTTCCCTCCATCCTCCTCGCTCCTTACTCCCTCCTCCCACCTTCCTCCCTCTCTGTTCCTCCTCCTTCCTATCTCCTTCTCTTCTCCCCCGCCTCCTCCTCCTCACCCTCCTCCTCCTCCTCCTCCTTCTCATCCTGCTCATCCTTTCCCCTCTTCTCCCCACTCCCTCCTCTCTTCTCCTCTCCCCTCGCATCGCGTGGCCAGAGGGATGATGATGGTGATGATGATGAGGATGGTGGTGACGATGATGATGATGCTGATGCTGATGCTGCTGATGATGATGATGATGATGATGCTGATGATGTCGATGATGCTGGTGGAGATGCTGATGCTGATGGTGATGTTGTTGATGATGGTGATGCTGATGCTGATGGTGATGTTGATGATAATGCTGCTGATGATGATGATGATGATGCTGATGATGATGATGATGATGACGGCGATGCTGATTGTGATGGTGATGCTGATGATTAGTATGATGGGGATGGTGACGGTGTGATGGTGATGGTGGTGGTGATGGCGATGCTGATGGGGAGTGTGCTCGTGGTGGTGGTGATGATGATGTTGATGTTGACGCTGATGATGGTGATGATGCTGGTGATGCTGATGATGATGATGATGATGATGATGATGTGTTTGACGATGATGCTGATGATGGTGGTGGTGGTGGCGGCGATGATACTGATGATGATGCCCTGATGATGATGATGGCGATGTTGATCATGATGATAGTGGTGGTTTTGTTGATGATGATGCATATGATGGGTGGTGATGATGATGACCATGATGATTATGGTGATGATGATGATGATGATGATGATGATGGTGGTGGTGGTGGTGGTGATGATGATGCTGCTGCTGATGATGATGATGATTCGGAGGAGGAGGAGGAGGAGGAGGAGGAGGAGGGCGAGGAAGCTTAAGAGTAGGAGGGCAACCTCCTTCCCGCACCTTCCCTCACCCCCCCGCTCCTTCCCCCTCCCCCCTCCCCTCCCCCCGCCCTCCAGCTCCTCCTCAGAGTGTTGGTATCTATTGCAGTGCTCTTTGGCTTCCTGCGGGGACCCTCGTCGCCGCCGCCGGCTTCGGCTCGAGGTTCCGGCGGGTCGGGGTGGACACAGCGCAAGAGAGAGACATGGGCGTCCCCCTTGAAGGTCCAGCACCACGTGGATTTGCCTTGCTGTCGAGGAGGAGAAGGAGGAGAAGGAGGAGAAAGAGGAGGAGGAGGAGGAGGAGGAGGTGTAGGGGGAGGAGGAGGAGGAGGAGGAGGAGCACGAGGGCGAGGTAAGAAGGAGAAGCAGAGACGAGGGCGAGCAATGAGGAGGGACGAGGACGAGGGCAAAGGAGGAGCACCAGGACGGGGGCGAAGGCAAGGAGCACGAGGAGGCGGAGATGCCGCGGAGGATGCGCAAGGAGGTAGGGGAGGACGGCGGGGGAGCAGGAGGAGTAGGCGGGACGATGCAACAGGATGGATGATGATGCTGCTGATGATGATGCTGGTGATGATGGTTATGACGATGATGTGAATGATGATGACGATGTTGATGATGATGGTGGTGGTGGTGATGATGTTTATACGGATGACTATGACGATGCTGATGAGGATGATGAAGAAGTCTATCACTGTAATGCCAATGATGATGACAGTGATGATGATGATGATGATGATGATGATGATGCTGATGATGATGATGATGATGATGATGATGATGATAATGATGATGATGATGATGATGATGATGATGATGATACGCATGATGACGAAACTCATGATGATGAGACTGATGACGATGACGATTCCGGGTGGTGATGACGGTGGTGATGAAAATATTGATGACGGCGATGATAATGATGATTCTAACGAAGATGTTGCTGATGATGATGATGATGATGATGATGATGATGATGATGATGACGATGGTGATGATGGCGATGGTTTATGATGATGGTGAATTTGATGGTTGCGTTGATGGTGATGGCGATGGAAATTGTGATGGTGACGATGAGGATGAGGATGAGGATGATGAGGAGAAGGAGGACGGTGATGATGATGCTGATGTTGTTGATCAAGATGATGATTATGATGATAATGTTGATGGCGGTGATGGTAATGATGTTGATAACGATGATGAGGATGCTGAGGGGGATGATAATGATGATGAGGAGGAGGAGGATGCTGATGATGCTGATGATGGTGGGGGTGATGATCATGAAGACGTTGACGGCAACGACGATTCAGACAGCGATATTAGTGATGATGATGATGATGATGGTGGTGGTTATTGGTTGTCAAACCGTGTGGTGATGCTCATGGTTACCATTGTACTGGAGATACGGCTGTCGTTGATCTTGATGGTATTGCGCCTGCTCATGCTGGTGGTAGTTGTGATGCTGATGATGACGAGGATGATGATGATGGTAATGATGATGCTGGTGATGGTTGTGATATGGTGCTGATGATGAGGATGACGATGAGGATGATGATGATTCTGATGATGATAGTGATGATGGTGATGATGGTGATGGTTGTGATGCTGGTCATGGCGATGGTAATGGTGATGGTGGTAATGAGGAGGAGGAGGATGGTGATGATGATGCTGATGATCACGATGCTGATCAAGATGGTCCTGATGACTATGCTGATGATCATGATGATGATGGTGATGATGATGATGATGATGATGGTGGTGGTGGTGGTGATGACGATGGTGATGATGATAATGCTTGTGGTGGCGGTGTTAGTGGTGGTGAGGTGTTGCTGCAGGTTCTGCTGCTGCTCATGATTTTGATGAAGAAGGGATCTGTTTGCTGATGCTGTTGATGAGGATGGTGTTGGTGATGATGATGATGGTGATGATGCTGATGATGGTGATGACGATGGTGATGATGATGGTGGTGATGATTATGAGGATGATGGTGGTGGCGGTGTTAGTGGTGGTGAGATGCTGCTGTATGATCTGCTGCTGCTCATGATGATGATGAAGATGGGATAGTTATGATGATGCTGATGATGCTGATGCTGTTGGTGATGAAGACGACGATGATGATGATGATGATGATGAAGATGATGATGACGATGATGATGATGATGAGGAGGAGGATGATGACGAGGATGATGACGAGGATGATGACGAGGATGATGACGAGGATGATGACGATGATTTCTGGGGCCGCAGGAGTACTACCTCGGGAGCCACCTGCCGCCCAGCTGCATAACCGCCATGGTCTTCGACGGCGGCTCCATCGCCGTTGGCGACAGGCTCCCTCGGCCCCCCTCCTGCTCGGCCCTGCCCTTCTCCTCCTCCCCGCACATATTCAGCTTCTCCTCCTCCTCCCCCTCCTCCTCCTCCTCCTCATCCTCCCTCCTCCTCCTCCTCCTCCTCCTCCCCCCTCCCCTCCCCCTCCCCCCCCCCTCCTCCTCCTTCTCCACACATCAACAGCTCCTCCTCTCCTCCTCCTCCTCCTCCTCCTCCTCCTCCTCCACCTCCACCTCCTCCTCTCCGCCCAGGCCGACGTCGTCTCGTTTTGTTTGGCAGGGTGACATTCCCCATCGCGTCGCGATTGTTCTAGTCCTCCTGCCTCTCTCCTCCTCCTCCTCCCCCTCCTCCTCCTCCTCCTCGTCCTCCTCCTCCTCGTCCTACTCCTCCACACATCAGCAGCTCCTTCCCTCCTCTCATCCTCCACCTCCTCCTCTCCGCCCTTCCCCTCTCCTTCTCCTCCTGTGTCGAGGAGGTTCCCTCACCAGCTTGTCTGTAGGGCGTCTATATCATTTTTGACAAGAAGCTGATAGGTGCGCTGCCAGAGCCAGAATCGGACCAGGGCGACCTTGTCTCCCGTTGCCCCCCGTTGTTTCCGGGAGGCCTCCCGTTGCCCCCCGTGGTTTCTCAATGTCTCCAGTGGCCTCCCATTGCCGTCCCTATCCCTATCCATTTCTGCACCCCTCTAGCCCTATCCCCATCTCTATCCCTGCTATCCCTATTGTATGGACATATCCTTATCCCCATCCCCATCCCGTCCTGTTTCTGCCCCTACCTGTTTTGTATATCCGTATCCTTATTTTTTAGCCGCACATCGCTATCATTACTCCTATCCCTAGTCCTACCCTTATCCCGATCCCCCTCGTGGCACTCCATCGTGACTCCCCATCGTCGGGTGTTGCTAAAGGTGCCCCTGGCCCAAGGTGCCCCCAGAATTCTCGGGGGGGCTCAGGCGGCCCCCAGAGCACCCCTCGCGAGGCCCAGAGGGCCCCAGGGGCTCCAACATGGAGCGAAAAGCTGGGGGCACCTTGGGCCAGGGACACTTCTAGCAACACCCCGACATCGTGACCCCGCATCGCGGCCTGTGTGGAGCTGTGCAGGGCCTTCCGCCGCGAGGGCGTCACTTTCGGAACAAAGACGAGTGCCCCCCGCGGAGGGGTCGGGCGCCCTCCTGCTCAGCTCCGTCTTTCTTCTCTCGGGGGCGGAAAAGAGGGGGGTGATGACTAGGCGGGGGTGGATGTCATGGCGGGGGCCATGATATATTTCCCCAGATCTCAGGACGCCTCTTCTTGATTCATTACGTCCCTGGCCCCCCCGTTGGGCCGCGCACATGCCGCCGGTCATGATTTGCACCCCCCCCTCTTGGGCACCCCCCTCTTGGCCGCTCCCGATTCTCCTCGCCTCCCGCCCCAAGGCGCCCTCGCGTCGACGGCAGATCGCGGCGGTACTTGTCTCGGCGGTCTGCGGCCTCGGAGGGAGAGCCGTCGAGACGCGGTTCCCGAAGGAGAGCCAGTCCTGGGGAAGGGATCCAGACCTCCAGTCGATACAGTCGGGGCGCTGAAGAAGGAACCCTTTTCGTTGGGGAGGGGCTCGGTGTTCCTTGATTGTTTAACAGTTTGCTTCAGGTCTTCCTGAGGTTTTCCATGGGACATCGATGTTTGACTTATGAGCAAAAGGGGCCTCGTTCCTTATTTAGGGTTCCTTAGGTCAACGCCCCGACTGTATGATTTTCAGGACATGTGTTAGCCCAATGTGTGTTTGCGCGTTCAGCTCCACCGGCGGAGTATTGCGTCGCCTGCATCGTGTTGAATGGCTCCAGAGGGCAAACACACGTTGGCGCCAACAGAAGTTTTGAAGATCATCGATCATAGGTCTCGGACAAGCATGAAGTCGAGCCTGTCCCTGTACAGGAGGAGAATTCAAAAATAGTCAAGGAATTGTCAGGAGACGATTTGTTGAGTACACTTTTAATATGTTTGAGTATTTGTTGAACAATGTTCTTTTGTGCAAGATCCGCCTGTAGGGGGACGCCCGACCTAACGATAACACACGTTTTGAGGATCATCGATCCAGGGTCTGGCACAAGCGCAAGACGTTTTTTGTTTGTCGCCCCTCTTTTCGACCTCTGGATGCTTTCGCCTGGCTCCGGGGCCGTCTGATTTTTTCCTGGACGAGACACCAGTCCTGGGGAAAGTATTAGGTCGGGCCTGTCCCTTTACAGGAGGAATATTCATAAATAGTCAGAAAATAGTATCGGGGCGATGTTGTACCATTTTTGAATATTTGGGAATCGTGTTTGGTTATTTTGTTTTATTGCTCGTTCAAAATCCGCCTGTAGGAGGACGCGCCCGACCTAGTAAAAGGAGTTCCGGGACCCCCGTATTGAAAATAACAAGATGCCGAATCTCTTCACCACCTCTGCTTGCTGGTGCTCCTCGTAGTCGTTCTCCTCGTCCCCCATCTCTGCGCCTCCCTTCTGCCTCTTCCTTCCCTTGCCACCTCTTTCTCCTCATCGCCCGCCTCCCCAAACATTCCCCTCTTCCACCTCAGCATTCTCCTCATGATCACCGTCGTACCATCGAATACGCCTCTGGCGAGTTACCGCCGCGCTCTGTGTCCGAAAAGCAGGCTCTTTGGGAAGTCTCTTGAACGTCATCTTGGCCCGTTTCGGGGTATCGTAGGGTGGCCGTCGTTTTTTTTTTTGACCGTTTGGCGATGTCCCCCTGTTGTTGGGCCTTCTTTCAGGTGCTTTCTCTTGGGTCAGTCTTGGAGGTCTCTTGGGGCTCTCTTTGGCTACTCTGGGACGTCATTTGGCTATTTGGGGGCCCTCCTGGGCTGTGCTAGGGGCCTCTTAGCCGTCTTAGGTTGCACCCCAAGCAGGGCTCGTACAAGCCTTGTCAAACACATGCTGACACGCAAGTGTATCTCATGGGGCTCCATCTTCTCGGGCTCTCGTCAGAGCGCGCGCTCTTCAGCACTGCGAGGGGGGCGTCGGCTTTCGGACGCCCCCTGCGCGCAGGCCACAGACTTGGCGCTGACATTCGCAACTGCCGACCTCAGAGGGAGGAGTAGGAGTAGGAGGGGGAGGAAGAGGAGGAGGAGGAGGAGGAGGAGGAGGAGAAGGAGGAAGAGGAGGAGGAGGAGCAAGAGGAGGAGGAGGAGGACCAGTGTAAACCCAAGAGTCATCAACGATGTTGAGATACACCCTCCCTCCAAGCTTCCTCTTCACAGGCCCCTACACGGGGTCATTTTCACTGGGGAAGTGCCTCGTTGGAAGACAACCGTTCAAGAGCCTGAAGCGTGCCACAACATCATTCTCGGGAATCCAACGCCACGGATCAACTTGACTGTTGCGTCTTGAGGATCCGGAGTTGTGCCAGAGCGCTATTTCTGGGACTTCAACACCGCGAATCAGCATAACTGTTGCACCCGCGTAATCCGGAATCTCTCCAAACACACCATGTCTGGTACGATGACCCCGGGAATCCGTGAAAGTCGTGCAAATGTTTAAATGGAATGCGCGCGGCGCTAAGGCGAGAGCCACATTAAAAAACACCCGCCCTCAACCCGTGAAATTCTTGCAACTGTTTCAGAATAATGCGCGCGGCGCTAATGCGAGAGCCACATTTCAAGAACCACTCGCCCTCAATCCGTGAAACTCTTGCAAATGTTTAGAACGAATGTGCGCGGTGCTAGGGCGAGAGCCACATTTTGGAAAAACACCCGCCCTCCATGTGTAAAATTGTTGAGCGTCATCAAACTCAACCGTTCAAACTTCAGTTTCATCAATGGTGAGGAAATCTCAGGCGAAAAGCCCGGCCCGCCCTTTCGACCGGCTTCGGGGTGCGACAGGGAGAAGTTGTTTAAAAGGAACAGGAATTGAGGAAGAGAGGGAGGAGGAGGAGGAAGAGGAGGAGGAGGGCGAGGGGGAGGGAGAGGACTAGGAGGAGGAGGAGGCGGAGGAGGAAGGGCCAGAGGAGGAGGATGCGGAGAAGGAAGGGCCAAAGGAGGGGGTGGAGCAGGAGCAGGAGGAGGAGGAGGAGGAAGGGCTGGAGGAGGAGGAGGAGGAGGAAAGGCTGGAGCAGGAGGGTTCTTGACAGAGGGCTGCAGGGTCGTCTTGGGCCGTTCTCGGGGCTTCCCGAGGGGGTCTGCTGGGCACCCGCGGCAGTCAGCGGCGGCTCCCCGCCTGTGGGGGAGGGCGGAGGGGGAGCAGACATCGGCGGCGGCAGAGGCGGCCAGAGCGGGGGCGCCGAGGCGGCGGGGGAAGGGGAGGGGTCAGGAGGGAGGTCTTCAATCATCCGCAGGAGGAGGAGGAGGAGGAGGAGGAGGAGGAGGAGGAGGAGGAGGAGGGGGAGGGGGAGGAGGAGGAGGGGGAGGAGGAGGAGGAGGAGGAGGAGGAGGAGGAGGAGGAGGAGGAGGGAGCGCTGGAGGCGCTGCGAGAGCGCGGCGCGGCGCGGAGGCGGGGCCGCGTGCACGTGTGGCGCGCCCAGCTGACGGGCAGCTGGGGCTTCGAGCACTCGCCGGACAGACGTGCCTCTCCCGCCTCTCGGCCACACGTAGCCATCGGTCGTGTGGCCGCTTTGGATGCCGAAATCCCAATCCACTTGAGGCGCCGACCTACCTTCATCTTCAAGGGGTGGGCGGAAGCCCAATCTACGCTCAACGCCTTCCTTTGTCATGCTTCTACCCACTTCTTCCGACCGATAGGTAAGAGTGACATTTCGGTGGAGTGCCCTTCAGTGCGGGCGCACTGGAGTCCCCTGATGACTAGTCGCGACGCGCCTTCGGGGCTGAAAGGACGGGGGTTAATGTAAACGGCGGTCAGTCAGAGCGCCAGAGCTTGCAGGATCGGATCATACAGAGCCACAATCCCGTAAGATTCTGCAGGGTCCTTTTGAAGCCCGACTGACCCGGGTTTGGATTGACCCAGGTCAGCATATTCCCGACGCCTTCTCCTCGGTGACCTCGGCGACCCGAGGCGCGCCTGGTCATTCCTCCAAGAGCAAGCGACGCGCGCCGCCCCCCCTCCTGCTGTCGAGGAGGGAAACATGGCATGAGCATGAATTTTCGAAGGTCCGCTCACAGTTCTTGGATCGGCGCTGGGCCTGCCCGGCAGCGCCTCCAGCGCCGCCCCTGGCGCGCTCCGCGCGCCAGAGGGAAGGGTCCAGCGCTGATCCAAGAGATCCGCTCGGAGCTCCGAGAGCAAATCTGTATTTAGTTCTTCTGCGTCGAATGAGGTCAGGAACTTTGGTTTGGCGTGCCGCGCCGCTGGTTCTTGGCCCACTACGCTTCGGGACGACACGCTGTCTATGTCCCAGTCCCCGAGCGGTAGTGTCCCGATCTTCTCCCGCCCCGCAGAGCGGAACGACACCTTAGCGTGTCGTTGGGGCCGCCGCCGCGACACGCTAAGCGAAAGATCCTGACGGTATATCATCGGTCGGAGTCCAGCTTCACCGAGCTCCGAGTCTTGTCAAATCTTGCTTAGTCCCGTCTATTTTGGCCCAGTCGTAGGCTCAACTCGGATTCATCCTAGCTCAGTATTGCCCTACGCTGGCTCCATAGACCTCAAGCGCTCCCACGAAAGCATCCCATGATGTGCCTCCTAACTTCCCGACTTGTTCCCAGAGACGATCTCGTTCGACCTCAGCTCCATCTCGTCCTTTCGTCGTCGTTGCCCTGCTCCTCCTCCGATTCTCCCTGATCCTCCGATCGGGTCTTTTTGTGGCAGTGCAGTGTCGGATATCGCGCAGGAGACTGCGGGAGACCGCCGGGGACCGTCGAAGACCACCAACACCCTGTTAGACCCTTGAAATCCGAGGGGTATCAGGGGGTCACCCCAGGAAGAGACGGAGGAGGAGGAGGAGGAGTAGGAGGAGGAGGAGGAGGAGGAGGAGGAGGAGGGGGAGGGGGAGGAGGAGGAGGGGGAGGAGGAGGAGGAGGAGGAGGAGGAGGAGGAGGCGGGGCAGGGCAGGGCAGCTGCCGCCCGTGCCGAGTGGTGCCTCCCGCCGCTCTCGCCGGGCCCCAGCGGCCGGTGCCGGCGGGCAGTCCACGCAGCGGCGCATTCTACCGCGCGCCGACGGGCGGGCCCTGACCGACGTGGAAATCCTGCGTCTTGCGGCCACGTACCCTCGGGGCCAGCCGCTGTACCGCCACTCTGGCCAGGCTTTCTTCCTGTACGGCTCGCACGGGCAGAAGATCGGCGTGGCCATCCGTCCCGCCGAGGGCGGGGGGTGCGTGTCCTGCTGGCTCCGGCAAGGCAAGATCACAGCTGCCGCCCGTGCCGAGTGGTGCCTCCCGCCGCTCTCGCCGGGCCCCAGCGGCTGGTGGCGGCGGGCAGTCCACGCAGCGGCGCATTCTACCACGCGCCGACGGGCGGGCTCTGACCGACGTGGAAATCCTGCGTCTTGCGGCCACGTACCCTCGGGGCCAGCCGCTGTACCGCCACTCTGGCCAGGCCTTCTTCCTGTACGGCTCGCACGGGCAGAAGATCGGCGTGGCCATCCGCCCCGCCGAGGGCGGGGGGTGCGTGTCCTGCTGGCTCCGGCAAGGCAAGATCACACTCTCGGGGTCCCTGGGGATGCAGGCGGCACTCCTGGGCGCGGTCCAGAACTGGACCGCGCCGTGGGCTGGTGGCCACGCGCAGGGCGCGGCCCCTCCGGGTCCAGCTGCTCTCGCTGTGCAGCCGCCCCCAGCCCTCGCGCCCGCCGGGGGCCCCGCCGCCGGCGCTGGCCCGGGCGGTGCCGCCCCGCCGGCGGGCCCCGCTGCCGGCGCTGGCTCGGGCGGTGCCGCCGCGCCGGGGGGCCTTGCTAGCCCATGCAGGAGGCCCCCCCGCGCCCGGGGGCCCCGGCAGCCCGGGCGGCCCCGCCGCGCCTGGGGGCCCCGCCAGCGGCCGCGCGCGCGCGGCGCGTGCGCCGCCGCTCCAGGAGCCGCGCGCGCCGGCCCTCCTAGTTACTAGGTGGGCCAACTTTATCATGGATCGCACTTTTTCATGGTTCGCTGTTGTGGGTTGAAACGCGCGCCTTGCTTCATGGTGTGCGCGCGCGTGTGCCCCTGTGTGCGCGTTCTGTGTGTGTGTGTGTGTGTGTGTGTGTGTGTGTGTGTGTGTGTGTGTGTGTGTGTGTGTGTGTGTGTG
>CAUYUJ010016190.1:110000-162500 GCA_963575745.1 Prorocentrum cordatum | reverse complement strand
TGCAGGGGGACATGCCCGATTTGAGGCCGATTCGCTACTGCGGCGCCCACCCTTCGGCCCCTTCCGCTACAGCGCAGGCGGCCCCTGCCTGCCCCGCCGCCGACGGGCAACTGCAAAAACAAAACATCCGCTTGGCATCGGTCCTCGAGGGCCCCAGGACCCGACGAGGCGGAGGGAACACGCTGGTTGCTCTTGTCGTCGGCTCCGTCCCGTGGAGGGCAACACTTACTCCAGATGGCACTCGGGGCCCCCAAACGGGGTGGTGGCCACACCGTGTGGTGAGTCGGTGGGGATTCGCGGTCACCGCACGGATTTGGGACTCGGGTCGTTCTCCGAGGACGTCTCGGGCGACTGGGGCATCCGAGGTCCCAAAACCGTGCGTTGACGGACTGTGCGGTGAGGTCTTGGGGGATTTCGAGGTCACCGCACGGTCTGTCACCGCACCGCTTCGGGATTCCAAATTACAGAATATCTGGCGGTCGCAAAGGTGGATCAAGGGGGCGTGGATTAGCGACGGGTCCCGTTTCCATGGGGAATCGCGGATTTCCGCCGCCGGACTTGGCGGCACCGGCCGCATTTCGGGGAGGGCACCTCCCCCGATGCATGGATTTGGCGACCGCGCGCCAAGTCCATGGATCGCTGATCCATGTTTGCGCGCCCCCGAGAATCAGCGCCCACCCCCCGTGCCATCCCAGCAGACGGCCCGTTCCCACCTTTCCCTGGGCGCGCCCCCGCAAAGGCCAGGACAAGCCACTTCCACCCCCCCTCACCGAGCGCGTTCCGCTACTCGCAAAGTGCCTACTCGCAAACGTCCGAAAGACATACGTCGGTTTTGATGTCACTTATTATAGATCCCCCGCGGCGGATCCAGGCCATTTGCGAGCAGCTACTGTGCGAGTAGTGGAACGCGCTCGTCTACCCCCACGCGATCCACCCCCCCCACGCTGATGAAGTTATCCGGAGTACCCATCGGTCGTTGACAGCAGGTCTTTCCTGGAGCCCCAGGTTCCAATCTGCGCTGCGCGCCTGCCTGCTCCAGTGATCGGGTGGTCTCACCTTCTTGTCCGTCCTCTTCGGGGGGCGGGCGGACACCCAATGTTCAGGAGGGAAAGAAACACACAGACACGATTAATCGTCGATTCCCCAGAACATATGGGAAAATATGGGAAGTGGGGGGGAAGACGAAAACCCCCCAAATATGGGAAACTATAGGGAATATGTTTATTGTTTTATATTTATTTGTGTGTGTCCTTGGGCCCCTTCAAATGTACAATTTCGACGCCTTCGTGCTGCATGAGTCTACCTGTTTCTCCCGACCGATGGGCAGTGGGCACCGCCTCTCCCCCGTGCTCAAAGTTGGCACACGCGGGGAAGGTTGCGGTCGGAGCGAAGCTCTTTCAACCCACCGTCGATATTCGGGGGTGGACAAACCTCCTACCCTGACATGTCGATTAAGGAATTGGCCGGTTTCGGTTCGCGAGAGGGCGTCGCGGCCGTCATTTTTGCGGGTCGAGGTCCGTCGGTTTCGGTCCCAGGCCGTTTTCACTAAGGGGAGGTTTACTAAAGGGAGGTTTGTCCACCGCCGATCATTGGGGAGGGCACTGACAGCTGAACGTGGCATAGGTTGTCGCTAATTGCGTCCGAGGCCTGTCGCCCTCCCTTGTCATACAGTCGGGGCGTTGAAGAAGAAACTCTTTCCGTTGGGGAGGGGCCGAGTGCTCCTGAGCTGCTTTGCAGTTCGCGTTGGGTGTTTCTTCAGTTGCCGATGGGAGGCCGAAGTTAAACTTGTGGAAAAAAACTGGCCTCGTTCCTTATTTAGGGTTCGTTAGGTCAACGCCCCGACTTTAATTCTCGGATCTCACGGTTCCCCTCCCCATTTCCGCTCCCTCCGCGGGAGGACTGGGTCATGGCGGACGCCAACGCGGCAGAGCCCGGTATGGCGCACGACTGCGCCGTCACTGGAGGGACGACAGGGGGAATCGAGAGTCGACTTGGGGAACGAACAAGGACATAAACATAGAAGTTCTTTCATTAGCGCGTCGTCCATAGCAAAGCCATCGACGCCCAGGAAACCTAGGGCACCCGGGAGGCGAGCAGGGTGCTTCTTGTCGTGGGTCTCCGTTGTAACGGGGAAGCGTGAGGGGGACGGCCTTCTCAGAAGGCAGGGGGCTTCTTAGCAGGCAAGGGCCTTCGTTAGGGGTGCGAAGAACAACATAAACATGAAGGCTCAGAGGTCCGCGCGGATTTCTCGGATCCGCGCTGGACCCCCTTGGCGGCGCTTCCGGCGCCGCCCCTGGCGCGCATAGCGCGCCAGTGAGGGGGGTCCGGCGCAGATCCGAGAAATCCGCGCGGACCTCTGAGTTTCTATGTTTATGTCATTCTTCGTTCTCCTAGTCGAAGAAGGGTCGATGATCCTTGCATCGCGCTATCAAATCTGGGCGTCGGGCTGGCCCCTGAGAAGGGACCGAGGTCCCTGAGGGGCCCACGTCATAGAAGAATCGAGTCGTCGGAGGACATGGATCTTTAACAAGTGTAGATGGCCTGCGACCCATCCAACCACCATGCCTGGGCTGTGGGTATGAAGCCTCTTGGATGTTCGTTGGGATCTCGTGGGAGGCCTCTGGGGGGCCCCGTGGAAGCAGTTTGGAGGCCTCTTGGAGGCCGTTTTGGAGCCTCTTGGGGCCTCTTCTGGGCCTCTTGGGTGTCCTTTGGGGGCCACTTGGGGGCCTCTTGGGGCCTCCTCGGGGCCTTTTGGGGCATCCTGGGGGCCTCTTGGGGTGGAAGGCTCGGATTTCCGGTTCGTGTCCCCTCTTTGGGGCTCCTTTTCGGGCCGTCTTGGGGCCCGTTTGGGCCGTCTTGGGCGCCTCTTGGACCGTCTTCGGGTGCCCTGAAGGCGTCTTGGTGACCTCTTGCTTCTTGGGCAGCTTTTGGGGTGGTCTTGGGGGCGTCTTGGGCGTCTTGAAGAGGCGTAAGCAGAAAGGGCAAGAACGCCCAAATCCGCCAAAAGACCTTAGGACATGTAATGATTGTTGCTTTTTGAGGCCCTCTTGGGAGGCCTCTTGGAGGCCTCTTGGGGCGTTTTGGAGGCCTCGTGGGCCATCTTGAGGTCATCGTGGGCGTTTGGGGCCGATCTTTGGGCGTCTCGGGGCCCTCTTGGGCCGTCTTAGAGGCCGAGGGATCCCTCGTGTTGGTTTGGCGGTGTTATCCGGGCGCGGTGAGCGTTGCCACGGTGGCATCCCGGATTCTTGGTTGCTTCGGGTCTCACAGGGACCTGGTGGGGGTTGTAGACATTGGCCTCGCCGTCCCATGCATGGCGTGCGCCCGCTACATTTGAGCGGAGGGGCGCTGCGCATTTATGTTCATTTCACTACGGCGGGGCAGCGGAGGCCGCAAGGGGCCTGCAATGACTTTTGAGCTAAACGTGCGCCGCGGTGGAGTTTCATTTCGTTCGCTGCTGCTCCGGACGCCTTCGTTGCTTCGTTCGCAGGGTGGGCGGGTGGCCGAAGAACGGAGCTCTCGTGGATTGGGGGTGCCGGGGCGTAGCGGGGGGCGAGGAGGGGGGAATCGGGGGTCCTGAACACCAGAGACGGAACGAGACAGATTCTGCGGGGTGGGTGGCCCCTGAAAACCAGTGCTCAGAGGCTCCAGGAGGCTGGTGGTGTTAGACGTGGTGGGGGGGTCCTGGGGCGGATTTTGCAGGTTGGGTGGCTCTTGAAAACCAGTGCTCAGAGGCTCCAGAAGGCTGGCAGTGTCAGACTTGGTAGGGGGGTCTCGGGACGGATTTTGCGGGCTGTGTGGCCCTTGAAAACCAATGCTCGGAGGCACCAGGAGGCTGGCGGTGTCAGACGTGGTGGGGGGCTCCGGGACGGATTCTGCGGGATGGGTGGTCCCTGAAAACCAGTGCTCAGAGCCTCCAGGAGGCTGGCGGTGTCAGACGCGTGGTAGGGGGGTCCCGGGACGAATTCTGCGGGATGGATGGCTCCTGAAAACCAGAGCTCAGAAGCTCCAGGAGGTTGGCGGTGTCAGATGTGGTGGAGAGGTCAGCTCCGGGACGGATTTTGCGGGGTGGGTGGCCCCTGATAGAGGGAGGAGGAGGAGGAGGAGGAGGAGGAGGAGGAGGAGGAAGAGGAGGAAGAGGAGGAGGAGGAGGAGGAGGAGGAGGAGGAGGAGGAGGAGGAGGAGGAGGGGGAGGGGGAGGACGAGGAGGAGGAGGAGGAGGAGGAGGAGGAGGCGGAGCAGGAGGAGGAGGAGGAGGAGGAGGAGGAGGAGGAGGAGGAGGGGGAGGGGGAGGGGATCCCCACTGGGCCGTGGTATTTCAGCACCCACCAGGCAATCTCTTCGGGTGGGCATAGGAGACAGCTTTCATGTCTTAGCGGGCGTGACAGGAGAGGAGGAGGCAGGGGGCCAGTCACGTCACGATTTGCGCTGGCGCCGTTTGGGAAGATCTATGAACCGCTAGTTCCTGGACGTTGGCGCGGACATTGGCCGTGACGTGGCGAGGGGGGCGCGGGGCCGAGAACGGGCGTCGATGCGAATGACAATTTTTGGAGCCCGCGAAACCCGAGTGGAACAGCGCAAATCCACATCTGTCGAGGAGCAGATCATGGCATAGACATCGGACTTTGGGAGCTCCGCGCGCGTCTCTTGGGTCGGCGCTAACCCGCCAGCGCCGGCGCGCGGAGCGCGCCAGGGGCGGCTCCGCAGGCGCTGCCCAGGGGGGCTCATCGCCGATCTAAGAAGGCCGCGCCGGGCTCCACACGTGCATGCTTCCCGGCGGAGCCGGGTGAGATTCCGTGCCCGCTGGTGTGACTGTTTGATTGAGTGCACGTCAGGAGAGCACTTCTGACAAATTTCAAACCGCCCAGAGGGAGTGCGCAAGCGCAAGCGGGCGGCACGTTTCAACCCGCCCGCGCAACCGAAACCGCAGCCGCGAGCGGGCGACACATTTCAACCTGCCCGCGCAACCGCAACCGCAACCGGGCGACACATTTCAACCCGCCCGCGCAACCACAACCGCAACCGCAACTGGGCGACACAATTCAACCCGCCCGCGCGCGCAACCGCAAGGAGGCGACACATTTCAACCCGCCCGCAGGAGGAGGAGGAGGAGGAGCAGGAGGAGGAGGAGGAGGAGGAGGAGGGTGAGGCGGAGGAGGACGAGGACGCGGCTTTCCGCCGGGACATTGCAGCGGGGAGTCCCCATTCCATGTTGTTGCCTCTGATTATGCCGTGCTTTGTTCCTCTTATCTAGAGGGATGAACCGATCAGTGGGACCAGGGTCATGCCATTGGGGATGGAGATAACCCTGGGAAGCAATCAGTAAACCCCCCTCCCCCCCCCCCCTCATCAGAGGAAATTATAACGCTTCCGGCACCGGGGCCGGGGCGGAAGCGATATCCCCCGCAGGTCACCAGAGGTCCGCGGAGGGGAGGTCCCCGGAGGTTCCCAGGAGGCATCCAGAAAGGCCTCCACAAGCCTCTGAATGCCCGGTCCCCTTGTTCCCCAGAGCCCAGCCACAAGGCACACCTGCCCAGAGTCGCTTCCTGTGATTATGTGCGTTTCTGTGAGATTCCCCAGAGATTCCTTTGATACTCCGATTGGTTTCTTTTGAGATTCCTTGCCGTTTCCATTGTGATTCTTTTGGGACTCCTTTGAGACTCCTCTGGTGTTCCTTTGATGTTATTCTGGGGGTCCCTTGAGGTTCCGGTCGTATCCCTTTGATGCCCCATTGCTTAAGGGAGCATCACATCGACATCCGGGGCCGGTGGATTATTTCATTTTCAATAAATGTGCTAACATATCGCGGGGGGGTTCGCGGAATCCGTCTGCGATATCTCTCCGTGGACTCTCCCATAGGATCCCCTGAAATAATCCATTTCCCTAGTGCGGTCGCCATAGGGATTGCTTATGTCCACGCGAGCCCGCGTTTTCCAAATTCCTTAGATTCCTTCGTGGTTCGTTTGAGCTGCCGCTGAGATGCCTTTGCGATTTCTGTTGGGCTCCTTTGAGATTGCTTTGAACTTCCATTGGTTCCTTTGATATCATGCGTGGGATTCTTTGTGATATTCTTCTGGGATTCCTTTGGGGGTCCTTTCAGGTTCCTCTGACATTCCTTCGACATTCCCTGAAGGGAGCATCACATCGACCTCCGGCGCTTGTGGATTATTTTATTTGCAATAAATGTGCTAACATATCGCGGGGGGGTCGCGGAATCCGTCTGCGATATCTCTCCGTGGACTCTCCCATAGGATCCCCTGGTATAATCAATTTCCCTAGTGCGGTCGCCATAGGGATTGCTTATGTCCACGCGAGCCCGCGTTTTCCAGATTCCTTAGATTCCTTCGTGGTTCGTTTGAGCTGCCGCTGAGATCCCTTTGCAATTTCTGTTGGGTTCCATTGAGATTACTTTGAATTTCCAATCGGGTTCGTTTTAGATTCTGCGTGGGCTTCCTTCTGAGATTCCTCTGGGATTCCTTTGGGGGGTCCTTTCAAGTATAGCTGCTTGCGGTGATTTCATTGTTTGTCATTTTTGATTTACCTTTGATTTCCGATGCGCGTCAGTTTCCCAGTGTTCTAGCAAGGCGGGTACCCATTGGCAAGCGTTCGTGCGCATTGGTTCTTCAGGCTGTCGCCTCACGTTGCCGCCGGCCTCGGGCCGGGGGAGGGGGGCAAATTAATTATTTTTTTTTATTGTTTAACGTGCTAGCGATATCGCCGGAGGGCGCCGCCCAAAATAATTATTTATTTTATTTTCTCTGCTAGCGATATCGCCGGGGGGTTTACTGTTTGCTTCCCAGGATTAGGTCAAGCGATGCTCATGGCCTCCTGGCTCCCCTCGTCCTCGTCCTCGTCATCGCGGCTCCTCTCCGTCCTGCTGCTGGTGCCGTTTCCCCCCTCCTCGGTGGCGAGCGCGCGTGAACGGGTTGGGCATGGCGCCTGCGGTCGCATCACGCCGGCGATCGCGGTCACGGCGATGGCGATTTGCCCCCCCCGTCGTCGATGGCGATCGCGATCGCTTCACGACGTGCATGTCGACGTGGGATTGAGCGGCATCGACTGCGGCGGAAGGCGGTCCGTCTACCATCAGACATTTCTATCAGAAATCGCTCACTACTCCACCAGGGCTGCTATTGCATCCTTGTCAGCTCGGTTCTGTGCTTCGGCATCAGAAAGTGAGCACTCGAGCTGTGCATCGCGCAGTGCGGCAGCACACGATGTCGCCGTGCCCCTTGGGGGTCCCTTGGCTGTGCAGGCGCTTCCGCTCCCGCTGTGCTCTGCTCATCCGCCGATGCAAGGGTCTCGAGATGGACGTCAATGGGTCTTGCGTCCTTATCCTGCAGTCAACCCGCATGGTAAAGATGGGCAACCTCTCCAAGGGTGCCCTTGAGTCCTCGCCTCCTCGGTCCATCCTTGGCCACTTTCGTTGGCCGCGCCCCGTTCGAGAAACTCTAATAGGCTTCCAAGGCCCTTGCATCCTTATCGCGCATCCTTACTATAAAGCGGCGTGACAGCGAGGCACTAGTGACCTGTCAGCTCTCGAGTGTAGTATACGTACTTATCACGTGCAGGTGAATAGTTCACGAAGTGGTCCTGTATGCTGCCTAATTAAAACAATAACCGTACTATAAAGGTTTTACTGTATCCCAGGTCGCCTCCAGGGGCGCGAGGGTAAGCGCGCTCTTCGCGCCTCACGGCTCGTGTGTCGGAGAGGCGTCCTTCTCCAGGGCGCCCGGCGCGAGGGCCGAAGATAAACCGCGCGTCGCACGCCACGGGGCGCGACGCGCGAAGTTAGCTGTTTACCAGCCTCGAACTTATCCCTATCCCTAAGATTGACACGCCAAAAAGCGATGACAATCTTAGGGATCCGCCCTCAAAAAATAAGGGAATCCCTAAGATTGGCATCGTGATGAGGAGATGCCCAGGATAGGGATAGGGATATGTTCCAGGCCGGTAAGCTGTGAGCGGGTCGGGGACGGTCAGGGGGGGATGCTTCTGCTATGTCTGACGCTTCATGAGTATGTTTGAACCTTCTTTTGGGGGTCGTCCAGAGCCCGCCTGTAGGAGGGCATGCCCGACCCGAAGTTGGCTGACCTGGTCATCTTCGCAAGCATCCCGGTGCTTGACTGTACTCTGTCCCCCCTTCGACTCACCTTTGAGCGATGGCCTGGCAAGGGCGCGTCCCAGCGTCGTCGTACAGTCGGGGCCCTGAAGAAGGAACCCTTTTCGTTGGGGAGGGGCTTCGTGTTCCTTGATTGTTTCACAGTTTGCCTGGGGTTTTCCTTAGATTTTCGATGGGAAATCGAAGTTCAACTTCTGGAGAAAAGGGGCCTCGTTCCTTATTTGGGGTTTCTTAGGTCAACGCCCCGACTGTACCGCGACCGCTCGCCGGGGGGAGGCCTCACCACGGTCGACAGCGGCAGGGTGCTCCTGAGCGCCGATGCTGCAGGCTCCCGCGGCGCGCGCGCGCGGCGTGCGACGCGCGGCGGCGCTGTCGCGCGACGTGCGCGCGGCGCGTGGCGTGCGGGAAGCTGCAAGGATTGTGACGTACAGCCGGGGCCCTGAAGAAGGAACCCTTTTCGTTGGGGAGGGGCTCGGTGTTCCTTGATTGTTCTACAGTTTGCCTTCGGTTTTCCTGAGGGCTTCCACGGGAAATCGAAGTTCAATGTATGGAGAAAAGAGGGCCTCGTTCCTTATTTGGGGTTCCTTAGGTCAACGCCCCGACCGTAGGTCTGGCGTGCACCCCGCTGACTCCTCGTGCTCCCGGACGCGGCGAGCCCTCCGCGGGCGCGGGCGCGCGCGCGCATGGTCTGGACGTCGACAAGGGCATGCGTGCCTGCTGGCTGGCTGAGAGGTGCACCTTGGGGATCAGGTCGGCTGATGTGGGTAACGAGACGCATGGTGTGGTGCAGCTGTGAGCTCACTCGCCGCAGCGTCGGAGCGAAGCCACATGTGTGGAACGACTGTGTCGACTCGTCCTGACCTCCCACATTCGCCTTGCGGCATCGTGTGTCTGTAGGCGCGCTAACGGTGTGCTAGCTAACGGCGAAGTAGGACACCCAATTGAAGGAAGGCGTCGTTCGTGGCTGAACCAATTGTAGGAACGCGTGGTTCGCGTTTTCCGAAGATTCGCTGTGTCGTTTTCGCTCGATACACTCGCATATTTGAAATGTGGGAGAGTGTGGTTCGTGACTTTCTACAATTTGTTCTGCGCGAGCTCGGCGTCACACAAGTCAGATTCCGAACATCGCCGTCAACCAACACCGCCGTTGGCGCGGCTTTGGGACGGTTCGGCCTCGCCGAGTACAGGTGTCTCGGGACGCATAAGTTCGGGGCACTGGTTGGATGCCAGCCCGCGCGCAGCACTCGAGGATTGCATTCGCGCCGGGGGGGGGGGGGCTTGGGCGTCGCCCAGGCCCTCTGGGAGAGATCCGGGGAGGCGAGAGAGGCAGGGCAGCGTGGCTGGAGTCCGGGGGCGTCTCGGACGATTTAGGAGGCGGCGTGCATTTGCATTCTCGGCCGTCTGGGGCCCTTTTTGGCGTCGTCGGGGGGGGGCTCTTGGGCCGTCTGGGGGGTCTCCTGGGCGGGACAGGGGAGCGGTGGCCGAAACCACTCCCTCGTACCACTGGAAACCAGAGCAGACAACAACATGTTACGTGTTTTACGTAGTGGATTGTTGGTGCGCATTTGAGGCCCCAAAAATGAAAAAGGATGCAGGTTGTTGAACAACGGAAGATGATGCCGTTACACGATCTGTGTCAGAGTTTTTTTTGGGGGGGGGGGCGAAGATGGGACCGTCTCACCTCCTCCCTCCCTCTCCCTCCATCTCACTCCTCCTCCTTCTCTTCCGCCTAGAGTATTCACGATTTGGAAACCTCCCCCTGGGATTAGGCGCCCACTCGCCATTTGCGTGTTCCATAGCTCCTCCTTAGTCTACCCTCTCCCTCTTGGTTCCCCCTTTATCTCGTCCTCCGCCTCTACGTCCTCCCCAGGGATGGCAGAGAGAATGGAAAGGACGAGGAGGAGGACGGGAGGAGGAGGGATGAGAAGGAGGAGGCGAGGGGGAAGGAGGAGGAAGAGGAGGAAGAGGAGGAGGAGGAAGAGGAGGAAGAGGAGGAGGAGAAGGAGAAGGAAGATGAGGAGGAGAACCAGCAACATGTGCTGGAGGAGGACGAGGTGAAGCAGCAACGACTGCACCCCGTGAGCAAGAGGCCGGGCCGGACCCCCCCCCGCCCCCCGCGGAGGCACCGCGCACTTCTGGGGCCCGCTGGAGGAGCCTGGCGCCGAGCCGGTGCGTCCGAGCTACACCCTCCAGCTCCAGGCGAGTTCTCGGAGGGGGGCAGTGCGGGGAGGGGGAAGAGTCAAGCAGTGGCGAAGCGTCCTGGCGTGCCTATAGCCCCACCAAACAATGTTCTAAGAGCCTTTTGTGGTTTCCACGAGATGTTCTTAGAACCTTTCTGGCTGGGACTGTATTGTTTTAAACATCGGGCTTATGTTCTAAGAACATTGTTTTTGTTCTTAGAACAGTTTGGGGTTCTAAGAACATTTCGTGGTAGGACTATAGGAATGCCGGGACGGTCGGTCCCTGCTCAAGCAGGGCGGGGAGGGGGAAGACGGATGCAGGCGAGGTACAAAGGAGGAAAACAGTGGGGGCGCGCATCAAGAAACCGTATGCTTTTCGTCACAGGGCATCCTGGGCTTCTTCGCTCCTCGCGCTGCGCTGTGACTTCCCGCAGCCGTTGAAGGAGCTGCCTCGTTCAGGGTGCTCCGGGTTTTCCCTCAGGTGCAGCTCGCGCACGGGTTCTCAGGGTTGGGTTTCTTGCGAGGGTTTCTTGCGGCCGCGCCCGCACTTTAGGTAGCCATCTTGCTACCCTTCGCCCGTTCGCCCTTTTTTTCGGGCCTCCTGGGAGGCCCTCGTCGCCACCGCTGGATTCGCTTCGAAGTTCAGGTCAGGCCGCATCCCGGGTCCTGGAGCAGCGGTATCGGTGACTTTCTGGTTTCCCCAAGGAGGTTCCCAGATACAGATTTTAGCATTTGATTGGTTTTCGAGCCTGGGGCCATCAGAAATGAACCGGGACCGACAATAATCCCCAGCTGAGGGGGTGGGACTTCTGCGGATGTCAAGGTTCGATGTTCGAGAAACGGGGAGCGCGTGTCCGCCAGCCACGGGGAATGAAAGTTGTAGTCGGAGGAGACGATGAGGGTGGATAGCCCATTACAATTTTCCGGGCCCGGCGAAAGCAAGAGTATTTCGGGCGCCAGAGTGGAAGGACTGGGGATTTGAACAGGCGCGCGGCGCAAGTCTTGGATTGGCGCGGAGATGGCGCATCGAATGTAGCGGTAGCGACGGTGTTGACCAGATGCGGCGGCGCGCGGAGTGAACCCAACGTCATTCGTGACGCACGCTGTATTTGGTCGCGGTGTCCGTTGCCGCACGGAGTTTAAGGCATCCGTTGCAGAGAGCGCAGTGTCGGGCTTTGCGGGTAGCGCGGCGCCAAGAAATCGCGGCTGAGGGCGGCGGGGCAGCGCGGCCTCTTCCCAGTGATGCAATGTTGGAGGAAAGGCGATGCCCGACTGGCCGCGGGGGCATCTTGTCCAGGCGGGCCCCGCGCGAGGCGGGGCGCCGCGGTGGCAGGAACGCCGCGGGTGCAGCAGAAATGAATACGTGTATTCAGTCTCGCTTGCATGCATCGGCTTCCGTGACTTATATAATTAAGGTGTTCATTTTTTCCCCACATCCTGATTAAGTGGGTTTCTTGTTTTCCCTGGACACCCCGCGCAGAAACAAGAACCCACCACATCAGCATCACCCTTATCATCATCATCATCATCATCATCATCATCATCATCATCATCATCATCATCATCATCAGCATCATCGTCACCGTCACCGTCACCGTCATCAATAAATTATCACTCATCATAGTTCGTCTTCCCAACACGTGCCGTCAGTCCCCCATCATTGCCATCATATCCATCATCAACGTGGTCTTCCCATGTTACCATCACCGTCATCAATATCATCAACACCATCACACTATGCACCATCATCTTTATCATGCCCAGATAGGAAAAGCCGTGGTCTTCGCAATATGTTTCCCCACATCCTACATGGGGTCTTTGCTCCCCACATCCGAAGTGGGGGCTTTGTTTTCTCAGCACCCCCCCCCCACCGCGCACGAACCCCACCTCACCCGTCTTCTCCTCCTCATCACAATCACCATCACAATCATCGTCACAGCTACCACCAGCGTCATCATCACCGCTACCACCGTCCCATCATGATTATTAACCATCATCATCATGACTTAGCTCTTTCATCTGCCCACATGTACTCACCGTTCACCTATTGTTAAATCCTTTCCGCGCCAGTATGATCGGCCATGATTATATTCGTAATCGTTAGCACCGTCGCACACCACCATCGTCATCAGTATCACCATATCATCATGCGCATCGACCAAGCGGGGGCTTCGTCTGTGAGTGACGTGCGAGGAAGTCTCAGGCGGGAGCCCCGTGTTTATGGGACTCGCAGCTCGCATTATGAATCCGAGCGGGCCATCGGAATCTTGTAAGTGTCGTCACGTTTGGCCTCTTCAAGTTTGAATATGGAGGAGGTGTCAGGCGGGAGCCTCGCCTGTGAGTGGCTTGCGAGGAAGTCTCAGGCGGGATCCCCCTCCCTATGGAGCCCACAGCTCATGTTATGAATCCGAACGGGTCAGCGGAGTCGTGTAGTCGTCGTCATTTTGGGCGTCTTCAAGCTTAAATATGGAGGAAATCTCAGGCGGGAGCCTCGCCTGTGAGTGGCTTGCGAGAAAGTCTCAGGCGGGAGACCTCCCTGTGAAGCCCTCAGCTCATGTTATGAATCCGAACGGGTCGCCGGAATGGTGTAGCTATCGTCATGCTGGGCTTCTTCATGCTCGAGTATGGAGGAAGCCTCAGGCGATAGCCTCGTCTGTGAGTGAATTGCGAGGAAGTCTCAGGCGGGAGACCTCTCCCTAAGGGGCCCGCTGTTCATGATATTCACAGAGCGGGCCCTCGGATTCTTGTGAATGTGGTCACCTTTCGCCTCTTCAAGCTTGAGTGTGGATGAGGTTTCAGGCGGGAGCCCATCATGTGAGTGAATTGGGAGGAAGTCTCAGGCGGGAGCCCCCTCCATATGGGGCCCGCAGCTCATGTCATTAATCCGAGCGGATCATCGGAATCATCTACAAGATATACCGCTTGAGCACCCCAAAGAGGCAAATCGTGAGGATGCCCTCAGCGGGGGCTCGCTTGTGAGCGAATCCAGAGAAAGTCTGAGGCGGGAGCCCATTCCCTTATGGAACCCGCATCGTACATGTGAATCCGAGCGGGTCATTGGAATCATTTATAAAGCATGTGAATCCGAGCTCATTCCCTTATGGAGCCCAAATCGTGAGGATGTCTCGTGCGGGGGCCTCGTTTGCGAGTCAATTGCGAGGAAGTCTCAGGCGGGAGCCTTCCCCCTATGGGGCCTGCACTTCATGTTCGGATCCGAGCGGAACTATTCAGAATGCGTAGCACTTGAGCACCCCAAGGAGGCAAACCGTGAGGATGCCTCGAACGGGGGCCTCGTTTGTCAGTGAATTTCGAAGGAGTCTCAGGCGGGACCCCCCCCCCCCTATGGGGCCCGAATTTCACGTTGGCAATCCGAGCCGGTCATCGGCGAACGCGCTCCTTCTGGCCGTGGTGGCGATTGCGACGAGGACAATCGACGTGCGTGACCCAGGGGAACAGGCGGCATGGAGATGAGGAGAGGGAGAAAATGGACGAGGTGGAGGACGAGGAGGAGTAGGAGGAGGAGTAGGAGGAGGAGAAGGGTGAAGAGGAAGAGGAGGAGGAGGAGAAGAAGACATGGAACGAGGAGGAGGAGGAGGATGACGAAAAGGAGGCGACGGAGAAGAAGGAGGAGGAGGAGGCGCAACGTAGGGTGGGAGGAGGGCCTCCACCAGGGCGAAGAGAAAAAAGCGAGGGGCAAGCTAAGTCGATTCTCTTGTGGGGCCCTTCCGTCGGAGTAATTTGTCGATTGCACGTATTGCTGTTTGGTTTCATGTATTCAGTCGGGGTTACAAGTATTGAATGTTCGTTACATGTATCCATATTTGATTTCAGGGGGAAACAGGAGCGTCCTCGTGGCCCGCTGGCGACGTGCCCTGCGATTGCGATGTTCCCACGGTTGTTTTTCCATGGTATAAGAAGGAAGATGCCGCGAAGCTTTGCTGCCCCAAGCCAAAGTCTCCCGACGTCGCAATCTGCCGCACGACTCGGCACACTGCGCCGCACTGCGTGCTGATATCCCTTTCCCACCACTGGCATCGTGGCCAGGGGGTAGATGTCAGCCGTGCAATCGGGCTCGCGCCGCGCGCAGACGAATTTGGTTAGAACCGATACTGCCGCAACATTCGATGCGCCATCCCCACACGAACGGAAAATTGACGCCGCACGCTTGTTCAAGTCCTCACCCCTCACCACTCTGGCTCCCGAAGCAATGCTGCTGTTGCCGAGCCCAGAAAATTGTACAGCCTGCCCCTGGGCTATCCAACCTCATCTGTTGTTCTGATGTAGCAAGACGGGCAGCAAGTTTGCGACCTCAAGGGAGGAGAGCGAACATGATTGTCGTCATCGGAGGCAAGCTCTCGGGCATCACTGCGGGAATGAAAGTGTCACCGAGAACGGGAACGTGCATCAGACATGTCCAGGCAACCGGTAGCATCCTCTTGGGAGAGTTGTTCGGTGCATTCGAGGAGGTGCAATCTGCCTCAGCGACGCGCGAATGTCGCTCAGGCAAGTTTTGCACGATATCGGACAAGACGCTGCAACTGGATTGTGATAGCAAGGGAAGCCCGACGTGTGTGTACGGTACATTGATGCGGCGTTGGCACGCCGGCGACGGCGGCGAAGACACCCAAGTTTGAAATCTGCGACGCGGAAGCACCGAGGGACACATAACGCCTTTGCACCCGACTGACCTTAACCTTGAACGATTGGGGCCGCGACCGATTCAAGGTTGAACGGTCGACGCGGTGTCAAAAACCTCTGCGCGCGCCGACGCCGCACGAACGTACCGTGTCCTCTTTCTGCCCGACGCCTTTTATATTGCATCCTCGGGTCGGGGGGGCCTTGTCTGTCACGTCGCGCCCCTATCCGCGTCGAATCCGTGCTGAATCCATGTCGGTCTCGTCGACTCCGCTTCGAATCCGTGCCGAATCCGCGTCGAATCCACGCCATATCCGCGTCGAGTCCGCATCGAGCCCGCGTCGGGCGCAAGAAAGGACAATTTGGGGCACACGCGAGGTCCCCCGAGGATGCCACAAGAGTCTGTGCCTGTTTGGGCTCCGGCGCCCGGTCGTTTCCCAAGTGGGTGGGGCGCCTGCAGCTGGCGCTCGGGCTTGCGTCCTCGACGCCGAGCCGCAGCGGAGCGAGATAATCTGCCTCCCTGGCGCCTGCCGTGCCATCGCGCAGGAAAAATTCGGCAGCAAATCGTGGGAGCCTGGTGCACCCTTTCAATGAAGTCTTTAGCGTCGACTCGCGCCGATTGACGTCTTGGAGTCGATGAGATAGCGCCGATTTAGCGTCGGCCAGCGTCGACCAGCGTCGATCTAGCGTAGATGTAGCGTCGAATCAGCGTCGACCAGCGTCGATTCGCAAGAGCCAGCAAGATGGCATGGGAGGCTCCCAGGAGGTGCCGCTGAAGGAAAAAGGCGGCGGGAAGCGATCCGCCCAAGCCAGATGTAGGCTAGACCCAAAGATCCCAGGGCGGGCGAGGGTCCTAGTCGTGGGTCTGGTATAGTTACACAGTTGCCTCCCCGGGGGGTGGTTTTGTACACTAGCGTGGCCCCGTGGGGTACAATTTGATTGGGGTGGGGAATGTGGGGATTACAGCTGAAACCCATGCCAAGAAACACCCTGCTTGCCTCCAGGGTGCCCTGCGTTTCCTGGGTTTCGATGGCTTTGCGATGGAAAGCGTGGCGCTCCCACACCAGAAATCAGTGGACGCCTTGGGGTCTCAGGCTTGGGTTTCTTCTGGAAGGTTTTTTGTGGTCAGGCCCCGACTGTGCAAAAACAATTCGAGGAGAAAAAGGCGGAGGGAGCCGAGGCGGCGGACCGCGGAGAAGGACCGATAGTGCGGGCCAGCGATGCCGATTCGATTCGGCTTGGGATTCCGATCTGGGCTCCGATTTCTTAACGGAAGCCTACTAGCCTGCCGATTTCCTCAGGTTCGATTTTTCCTGGCTCGGCTGCCAATCTCCGCCGATCCGATTCATTTCGATCGCCGATCCGATTTATCGTTTCGATTCTAGGCTCTCCTGCATGTCGTTTCAGGCAGTGGCGCAGCGTCCTGGCTCGCCTATAGACCCAACAAACAATGTTCTAATAACCTTTTTGTGGTCTGCACAACATGCTCTTAGAGCAGTTCTGGCTGAGGCTGTCCTGTTTTAACACATCGGGCTTATGGTCTAAGAACACTGACGTTGTTCTAAGAGCATTTCTGGGTTCTAAGAGATTTTCGTGGTAGGCCTATAGGAATGCCAGGGCGGTCGGTCCCTGCTCAATCATTGGGGGGGGCTGGCCTTTCTCTGGACCTGGGAGTACCCAGGCCAGAGAGGGAAGCAACCAGAGTTTGGGCAACGAGAGAAGCCAATCGGCACATTCTCTGCATCGGGACTCGAGCCGTAATCCTCCAGAAAAGATGTAATCAGTAAGTCGCCGCATTCTCATTCAAGCAGTGAACAATAGCTTAAACTGCAAATCGCACGCAAAATACTTTCAACAGTGAATCGTCGACGTCGACGTGGGTCACAACTTACTCCTGAAAATCGTTCGTGAATTCTTGTTGTTGAGGTCCTTACGTCGTGAATTCTCTGATTGGTTCTTGTGAGCGTCTCGGTATCCTTTGTGCAATCTCCAAGCGCCTGTGTGGAAGCCCAAACGGTGGATGTCGAAAGAAGGTTGAAAACGCCCGGGTTTTACAAAGGCTCCAGTCGGAGGAGAAAAAGGAGGAGGAGGAGGAGGAGGAGGAGGAGGAGGAGGAGGAGGAGGAGGAGGGGGGGGAGGAGGACGAGGAGGGGGAGGAGGACGAGGAGGGGGAGGAGGACGAGGAGGACGAGGAGGAGGAGGAGGAGGAGGAGGACGGCGACTGCGGCAAGGGAGGGCCAGGAAGGGCGAGAAGTGAAAGCCGGGGAGAGGGGCGGGGAGCGGGCGGCGAGGGTGGCGAGGGTGGGAGAGGGGAGCAGGAGCGGGACGAGGGGAAGGGCGGTGCCCGGGGCCTCCTCCTCCTCCTCCTCCTCCTCCTCCTCCTGTTCCTGTTCCTGTTCCTCCTCCTCCGCCTCCTCCTCCTCTTGTTCCTCCTCCTCCGCCTCCGCCTCCTCCTCCTCCTCCTCCTCCTTGGTCCTCGGTCCTCGGGCCTCTCGTTCGGGTCCCGAGGTATCCGCGCCAGTCTCCAGAGAGGCCCTCGGAGGCCCTCCAGAGCGCGCGACAAGCTCCATCTGCGAGCCTCGAACGAGCCTCGAACGATCGACGATCGGCGATCAACGGTCGGCGACGACGACGACGAAAACAACGACGACGGCGGCGGCGGCGGCGGCGGCACGACGGTCGACGACGACGACGACGACGTCGACGACGGCGGCGACAACGATGGCGGCGGCGGCGGAGACGGCCAGGCGCCGGCGCTCGCCCTGTGCGCCGAGGGCGCCGGGGGCGGGCGCGCGTACGCCGGGCTGGAAGACGGTGGGCCGGCTAGCCTGCCGGGGCCGCCTGCGAGCCTCGAAGGAGAGGATCGGGTAGAGCCAGGACCCCGGGTACCCAGACCTCCGACGTCGCGAGAAACTCACGACGAAGGTTTTTGACAATTTTCTGCCTCTGGAGGCCCTCGCCGGGCCTCGGGAGCGTCAAAAAACAACTCGGGATGAAAAACCGGTCCCAGGGAAGGTCTCCAGACTTCGGGGGGCCGACTTCGGAGGATCGGGTATAGCCAGGACCCCAGGTAGTCGAGTAGACGTAAGAGTGACCTTTCGCCCGAGTGACCTTGAGCGCGGGCACGGATGGGTCCCCAGATGGCTGAGGACGAGGCAGGAGCAGCGGCTTGCGCGCCCAGGGTTGGTCCCCCCTCGGCCCCCCAAAAGCCGCGCACCAGTGGTCACTCTTACTCAGGGTCACTCTTGCGTGTAGCCGAGGTAGGGGGACCCGGTTAGTGGTAGGGCCCCAGAGCCGCCCTGGAATCGGCCAGAATCACTAAACCAGGTCTGCCGCAGCTGGTGTTTTTTTCGGGTGACGGCAGTTCCGGTGAGTGGAACGGGGCGGGGGGGCGTCCCCCAGTACACATCGTTAAATCAGGTTCCACTTAACCCAGTTTTGCCAACGCCCGAAAGGACATCAGCCACGCGCAGAGGGGGATGGAGGGAGGGGGTGGGGTGTTTTTAAGAAGCACCCCTGCGTCTTAGAGAAGGCGCGGGCCTTGTCTATGGGTGTAAGGCCGGCGCCTTCTAAGAAGCAGCCTCCTTCTGAGAAGCCCTCCCCCCTCCCTCCACCCCCTTGTGCGCGCCCAGGGGAGGGCAATACATGTATCCAGGGGCGCCGATGATCTATGTCTTCGACAAGGCTCCTGGGCGAGTACGTGTAATGCCTGCCCCTGGGCTAATCGCCCCTATCGTCGCCGCCGATGCCAGGGCCGCCTGCGATCCGAATAAACATGCACTCTTGGCGCTCCGCGCGGATTTCTTGGATCCGCGCTGGGCCACCCCCCTGGCGGCGCCTCAGGCGCCGCCCCTGGCGCGCTCAGCGCGCCGGGGGAGGGGTTCCAGCGCGGATTCTAGAAATCCGCGCGGAGCGGCAACAATTTATGTTTATGCCGTTGTTTGTTTTTTCCTCGGCTCTTTTTATGTATTATCCTTCGTCTCCCGGATCCGGCTCGATGCGATTTTCGATTCGCGGGCTGGGCCCGCCATGCTGCTGCGATGCGATGCGGCTCGATTCGCCGCCGTCGGCCAGGGCCAGCCGGGGCCGGGCGCGGCGAGCCGGTGTCGATTCGATTCGGGGCTTCTCCTATGCGAGGGCAGGGGCGGATCCGCACGCACTCCAGGTCTTCGCCTGGAGTCCTCTCGTGGCATCGCCGATCCCACGAGATTCTTCCAGGTTCTTCCGAACTCTCCCAGATGCCATCGGGGTCTCGCAGATTCCTGCGGCTCGTCCGACAAGCGCCCAAGCGTCAATCGCTGGCAAGATCTGAGCGAGTCGGTCAGGGACTCGCTTGCTCGGCGTGTCGCGCCGCCCGTGTTGGGCCCAGTGCGCCGTAGCACCGCACGCCAGCCACGTCCCAGTCCCCGGGCGTCAGCGTCCAGAGCTCCCCTCGACCCCCCGCCCAGCAGCACGGCGCGACGCGCTGCTGCCCGCTCTCGCAGGGCATGGCGTGTCGCAGAGGCCGCTGCTGCGACGTGCTGCAATCGACTAGACTTACGAGCTTGGCATCGCTCGGACGTGTGCATTTTCTCTTGGCGACGACCATCGAGGAGCATTCTTCATCATCCAGCGAAAACTACACGCACGAAATCTAATAATGCACGGGGAATGGACGTCCGAGCGATGGCGAGAGAGTGACCTCTCGCCCGAGTGACCTTTGCTGCGGGCCCACTGCCCACTTGGGCCCCCGGATCGCCGAGCGCGATGCGATAGCAGCGGCTTGCGCGCCTGGTGGTGTCCCCTAAGGGCCCCACTTGGCCGCGCCCAGAAGGTCACTCTTGCCTAGGGCCACTCCTGCGCGCAGCCGAAACTCAAGCAGTGGCGAAGCGTCCTGGCTCGCCTATAGCCCTACCAAACAATGTTCTAAGAACCTCTTGTGTTTTCCACGACCTGTTCTGCGAACATGTTTGGCGGAGTCTGCCTTGCTTTAACACATCGGGTTTATGTTATGAGGACCTGGTTGTTATTCTTAGAACAGTTTTGGGTTCTACTACGAACATTTCGTGGTAGGAAAATGGGAATGCTTGGACGGTCGGTCCCTGCTCAAGACATTCGCAGCAACACCCGACCGTGTAGGCATTCGGGACCCCAGTGCATGTGCAGAGACCCCCCTCCTCGGGGATTGACCTCCGCCCCTGCGGCAGCCGCCGTGGGCCCGCCTCTCCCCCGAGGCCGCCGCCCTCGCCTCCCCCCCCCCCGCCTCCTCCTCCTCCTCCTCCTACTCCTCCTTAACCTGCTTCTCCTCCTCCTCTTAATCCTCCTCCTCCCCCTCCTCCTCTTCCTCCGCCTCCTCCTCAGTCTTCCTCCTCTTCCACACTCCTCCTCCTCCTCCTCCTGCTCCTCCTCCTCCTCCTCCTTCTCCTCCTCCTCCTCCCTCCCCCTCCTCCTCCTCCTCATTCTCCTTCTCCTCCTCCTCCTCCTCCTCCTCCTCCTCTTCCTCCTTCTCCTCCCCCTCCTCCTCCTGCCTCCTCCTCCTCCTCCTTACTCCTCCTCCTCACTCCTCTTCCTCTTCCTCCTCTTCAACCGCGTCACAGACGGAGGGCGTGTCGTTTTCAAGATGTGACTCTCGCCTAGTCGCCGCGCGCATTTGTTTTGTAAAAAATGCAAGACCTTCACGGATTGAGGGTGGTTTAATTTCAAAGTGTGGGTCTCACCTAAACGCCGCGCATGTTCGTCGCAAGCAGTAGCAACGAGTCTCATTGTTTGAGGGCGAGTGGTTTTCAAGATGTGGTTATCGCTTTAGCGCCGCGCAAATTCGTGTCAAGCGTGTGCAAGAGTTTCTCGGACGCCCATGGCCACCGTACCAGAAAGTGTGCTTTGGACGGGTTCAGGTTTATGGGGGGTCACAAGTTATGTTGATTTGCGGTTTTCAAGTCCCAGGGATGCAACCGTGGCGCGGTTCAGGATCGTCAATACGCAATAAACATGTTGATCCGTGGCGTTGGAATCCCGAGAATAATGTTCTGGCATGCTTCAGGGTCTTCGAACAGCTGTCTTCCAACGGGGCAGCTCCCTCAGTAACAAATGAAGCGTTGTAGGGGCATATGAAGAGGGAGCTTGCAGGGATGGTTTTCCCAAGATCGTTGATGCCCCTTGGGTTTACACTGGTCCTCCTCCTCCTCCTCCTTCCCTCCTCCTCTTCCTTTTCCTTATTATTCTTCTTATTATTATTATTCTTCTCCACCTCCTCCTCCTCCTCCTCCCCTCGTCCTACCCCCCCACTCCTCCTCCTCCTCCTCCTCCTCATCGTCATCATCAGCATCATCATCATCATCATCAGCAGCATCAGCAGCAGCAGCAGCATCATCCACCTCCTCCTCCTCCTCGTCCTCCTCCTCTTCCTCCTCCTTCCCCCCCTCGCCCATCTTTTCCTCCTCCCCATCCTCCTTCTTCTCCTCCTCGTGCTCCTCTTCCTCCTCCTCCTCCTCATCCTCCCCCTCCTTATTCTCCGTAGCCATTTTGGCTCAAGACTGATGCTTTTGCGGGCTGAGCCCGCATTGGCCAAACTGGATACCGCTAGTCCGCGGCAGTCTTCATCCTTCACGGAGGTCCCTTCCTCAGTCCGCCCTGGGGATAGGGGTTCGCTAGCCTCCATTCCTGTCCTGCCATGGCGTGGCGTCGGAGTGCTCCGTGGCGCGTCGCTGGTGGTGAAGGGAAAGGCTCTTGGGTATGGCAGCCTGAGAGTGCTGGCGGTCCTCAGTCGGGGCCCCGTGGCAAGAAGAAGGTCAAGCCGAAGGACAACTCGTACAAGGTCTGTTCTCTCTGCACGCACTGGGAGTACTCTCGTCATGGTCACCGCGCCTGCAGTCTGTGCGGTGGTCAATACCTTGATGGTACTCGTCCTGGGCATGGCGATCAGGCTCATCAGGGCGGTCCTGGTGGAGTCGGACTCGGTGCCGCTACTGCCCCTGGCGCTGCTGCTGTCCCGATGCCGCCCCACCTCGTGCAGGAGTTGGAGCGCTGGGCTGTTCACTACCCTGCCCTTGCAGGGGTGGCTCGCGATGCCGCCCCGCCTGCGCCTCCAGAGATCCGTCTGTTCACGGCTTGTGAGCTGGATCAGTTGGCCGCGCTCGAGCAGACGAGGCTTGCACGGGAAGTGGAGGCCGCATCCAAGAACGAGAGGTTGGCTGCCCAGGAAGTGCAATGGAGGTTGGACCGTTTCAATCGTGCAAAGGCTACGATGGAGGAGATGCAGAAGAATCACCTCATGGCGGAGCAGAACCTCGAGGTGGCTCGCCGTGAGACGCGAGAGGCCGACTCCAGGAAGTTGGCTTTCAGTGTCGAGATGTTCAAGCAGAGCAAGATTGAGGAGCAGCGGCGCGAGGCTGAGCGCCAGGCTCAGGCGGCCGCGGACGCAGGCCGCCTCGCTTCAGGCGGGGCTCGCGCCCCCCCGCCTGGCGGCGACGGCGGCCCCCAGCCTGCCGTCGGCCCTGGCGCTTCAGGCGGGGCTTGCGCCCCCCCCGCCTGGCGCGGCCGTGGCTGGCGGCGCGGCCGCTGCTGATGCTGATGTCGATATGGAAGATGGTGCAGACAATATCCCTTGGTTGCGTGGCCGTCTCGTCGACTTCGTGCATGTGGAGTCCCGCCTGCATGAGTTCGACGATTCCATGCTCGAGCTACCTGTCCGCTACTCTGGCATCAAGCTTGAGAAGTGGCAACAGCATCGACTCCACCTACAGCGTATGCGAGACGCACAGCCCGACGATGTGTCTGAGTTGGGCAGCGAAGTTGGAGGCGATCTCGATCAAGTTGAACGCGACAAGTTCCGTGAGCTCAAGAAGAGAGCAGGCGAGGCTGGCTTGGACGCGGCCGCAGCCAAGGAGTACACCGATCTGCTGCAGAAGAGGCTCATGGCTAAGTCGGTCAAGCGTGCGCGTACTTCCCAGGCCGTCACCTGCGACATGTACCGCACGTGCTGCACCGTCGCGGCCACCCAGATGGACAGGCAAGGAGGTGTTGGAGGTGCTGCTGCTGCAGGTGCGGCTGCTGCCTCTGAGGTCGCCCAGTCTTCTGTGCCGCCGCGTGTTTAACAATGCTCATCCGCCCCACGGGCGGCTGCAGCCCGACCACGGAGAGGTCAAGTCTTTGATCCCTCCTGCTGTTGCTAAGCATGTGCATTTTAAGTTTGCGAATAAAACTCAGTGGTCGAAGCTCACTCAGGACTTTCTGGCAGCTAAGGTTTCTGAGGTTGATGGAACATTCATGGCTGAACACAATGTCAGAGGGCCTGAATGTTTTCGGGCCAAGAAGGATTGCCGCCACATGAAGTGGTCACCCTACTTTCAGGAAGCTCTTGGCTCGCCTGGAGGGGGAACTCACGGAGGGGTTGCTGCGGTCGTCCAGCCACGTCTCTGCGCTCGCAAGTTTCTTGCCCAAGCGCGAGGAGCTAAGCAAGTGGGTGCAGGAGAATGTTGGTTCTTTCTCGAATTGCGTCTGAAGGCGTGTACGGTAGCTGTTGGAGTCATCTACCTTGTGCCATCCATTGGAGTATCTGGAGTGAACTCTTGTCGTCTGCGTGCGGTTGCTGAATTCGTTCGGGGTCTGGCTATCCCATGGTTCCTGATGGGCGATTTTAACATGTCGGCTGATTTCCTGGAAGATGCTGGAGTCTTGGAACTGATGTCCGCTCGAACCCTGGCCCCTGGCAATGTTGAGTTTACCTGTTCGGTTGGGGAAACGATGATTGATTACGTCGTGTGCTCTCACCTGTTGTTCCCTTACCTCAAAGTGTATGCCGACCTCCTGTCCCCATTCAAGACACACGCGTGCTTGGACGTGATCTTGGACCCCGAAGCCACGGTGGAGCCCCAGTGTATTCGCGTGAAGCCCCTGGAGGTTCCTGAGGCCCTGGGCCCCGATAATCACCGGCTCACCTATATGTCGGCGGCTCAAAGCCTTGGGGACCCTGGCAAAAACACCCTGGAGGCTCCCTTGGTCATGCCTGGGGACCTTTATGAGGCTATGTCTGAGCACTCGAAAGAGTTCTTGTCTAGGAGTCTTGGGATGCAGTATCTTAGTTGGTCTCGTGCGATGGAGTTGCGAGCTCGTTCACGCGCGCGCGCTCTTGTTTCTGATCCACGCAGATATATTGGTCGCGGTTCCATGCTGAAGCGAAAGAGCTGTTCTCTGATGACTCGCGGTGTGCAGGCGCAGAGTTTTCGGAATCCTGACCTGTCCTTTTGGTCTCTCGTTTCGAGCCGACTGTATGAGTTATGGCGGCTCACATGCAAGTCACCTTTTTCTGATGCTGCTCGCCAGCATCGCACTGTTCTCTCTGCCTTGGCGGCCGACGTCTTTGCTCACATTGGGCCCCTCGTCAGCCCAGAAGACGCTGGGAGTTGGAAGGAGATGCTTGAGAACCCCCCACGTTCGGAAGGTACGTTGCGAAACCTCGTCGACGCTGCAGGCGATGTTTGTGCTAAATCATGGTCCCTTGCTCATGCCAAGACTAGGAGTAGCATGAAAACCTGGTTGACGTCGTCGTTACCTCGGGGGGCTAGTCCTGTTCATCGTTTCCTGAAAGCTGAAGAGAAGGTTTGGGTTGAATACTTGGAGACTCCTGGAGGCATCGTGAACACCCCAAAGGATATGATGAGAGATCGTGAAGATAAGTGGTCGTCCTGGTGGACTCCTTCCGCACAGCAGCTGTCTTGTTTGAATGCGGGCATGAGCGAGCTTAGGTCACAAGCCTTAGTCGCTCTGGAAGATACCCCCCTGCTCGAAGTTTCTGATATTGCTCGTGCGTGTACTTGCTTCAGGGCGAAGACCGCTCCCGGTGTTGATATGTGGTCGCCTCGTGCTCTTTTGGACGCTCCAGTGGATTCTCTCGAAGTGTTCACTGGCATCTTGCGTTCTGTGGAAGAGAATGTGTGTTTCCCCTCAGTGCTATGTCTGTCTCATGGCGATGCTGCCGAAGTCTATATTTGATGAGCGGGCAATCGTGAAGTGCCCCAGCATCTACAGGATTTTTTGTAAGGCCAGAGGCTTTGACATCGATGATTGGAACAAGGCCCACATTGACTTCTGGGACTCTGCGGTCAAGGGCTCTTCGGCCTTGAAGGCTGCCCTCTTTCGTGAGTTGGCCCATGAAGTGGCCCGTACCTGTGGGTTCCACTCCTGCGCCCTCCACTGGGACCTCGAGAAGTTCTTCGACTCCTTGAGCCCCAGCAAGCTCCTGCACTTGGCTGTTAATCAAGATTACCCCGCCCACCTGTTGTACATGGGGCTCCTCATTCACACGTCCCCGAGGCTTTTGAAAGTGTCTGGGAGCATTTCGAAGGTGTTGGCCTCTGGCGAGTCCATCTTGGCGGGTTGTTGTCAGAGTATGCCCTGGGTCAAGTGCTACCTGTACGGGGTCCTGGAGAAGGCTCATAATAGGATCCCTAGAGGACCTGGAGACCACCCACACGTTCGTGTCCCAATTAGGTCCTATGTTGACGACATCACACAGTACCTGCAAGGATCTGTCGCTTTCATCTGCCGCTATCTGCCCCAGGCCGCTGCCGATTTTCAGCATGATATCTCTGAGCTGGGGTGTGTCGTCAGCTCTAAGTCGCTTGCAATCGCCTCGTCCGTGGAGCTGCAGCGGCTCCTGCAGGACGAGTTCAGGAGATATGAAGTCTCCATTTCTTTTGCTGATGGAGTGAAGGATCTTGGATCTGTCACTACTGCCAATAAAAAGGCGATCCACCTGGAAGGTCCAGCAGAGACGCTCGCTCGCTTTCCGTCGTGCCAGGAAGTTGGGTTACCTTGCCAAGTTTTGTGGGGCTTCTCGTAAGGTTTTCAAGCCAGGCATTTTGGCTGTGGGTACCTGGGGCCATGCTCTCCTTGGGCTTCCTGCGGGTGCTATTGGGCAGTTCAGATCCTCGGCTGCAGCGTGCTCTGGATTTGGGTCGTCTGGGGCTTGTGTTAGCACTGTGTTGCGAGTGTTGCATGGTACTACAGATGATCCTGTTTATCGGCTCCGTGTTGAACAACTTACCCTGATTTCGGAAGTTTGGGTTTCTCTTCCTGAAGGTCTTCGGTCTGGAGTTCGGAGAGTCTGGGAGGCCCTGCACGACACGATCGGTAAGTCGCAGGGGTCGAGTCGGTGGCGTCTCGTTCGAGGTCCCATTGCAGCCCTGTATGCTACCGTTCTGGATCTAGGATAGGGAACCACGACATGATGATGATTGGCGTGCAAGTGTTGGTGTCACGCTCAGGTTGACTGATGCAGATTTCAGATATCATCTTACCTCGGCTGTCCGTGAGTCTTGCTCGTCCATTGTCTGGGCCAAGGCCGCTCAGCACTTCTGCGGGCAAGGCCTCCAGACAGGTGCTGGCCTTACTGTGCTTCGTGCCAGGCACAAGAAGTTGCTCGACGACGGCGACTTTAAGGGCGCCGCCCTTTTGATTACGATTGCTGTCGGAGGTGCTTGGCCCGAGTCGCGTCTGCAGAACTGTGGATATTTGACCTCAGGCCGTTGTTTCCGATGTGGTGACGCGCGGGAAACACCTCTGCACCGTTGTTGGGGATGCCCGAGTAACCAGTACTTGGCTGATCCGAGTATTGAGAATAGTGAATATTTGGTTCATGATGCCCTTGCTGCTGGCCCTCATAGTGCTTTCTTTACTCGTGGGGTTCCCTGCCTTGATGCATCTTGTGGCCACCTACCTCCACCCTCTGCTCGTACCTGGACACGGGGCACCCTGAGGGCTCAGCGTCGGGTTCCTGGAGGCGTGTGGGGCCTTGATGGCTCTGGAGGGGTTCACGCCAGAGATAAGAGGTTGAGGCGGTGCGGTTGGGCTATAGTCAGTCTTGGGGTTCCAGATGGTCTCTCGGCGCAGCTGGATACCATGATGTGCGGTGGTCTTCCTACCTTGGAGCAGTCTAGTCCCCGGGCTGAACTTTATGCATTTATCATGGTTCTGAGTCATACTGTGGGTGATATATTGTGCTACTCTGATTATTTGCCCTTGGTGAGAGGGCTAAGGCAGCCGCGAGCTCAGATCGTGGCTAGCAGCTCGATGCTCGATCTGTGGGTTCGGATCTGGTCGGCCTTGGGCGATCGAGGTCCTGGTTATGTCGACGTCCTGTGGACCAAGAGCCACTCGACGACCCACCAGAGGGCCCAATTCGCCACTGGGGAGGAGGAGTTTTTCCTTAATTGGTGTGCTGATTTCTTTGCGGGGTGGGCCACTGAACGTGTGGCCCCCTCCCCCGAGCAAGTTGATGTGACGGCGTTTGTTGATCGTGTCACGTCTCACACGCTTGACCGCCTTCTGGCGGTGCATCTGGAGGTTGTGGAGCAGAACCCCCGCCGTGTTTCTGATCGGCTCGGCCGTCCTCCCCCTCGGCCCCCTCCTATCCCTGCCTTCCAGGTCCGCCTTAGGAGAATGAGGTTTGCGGGTCATGAGCCGACCTTGAAGGGTACGGCTCTCCGCTGCCAGATCTGTGAGCGTCGATTCAGATTGAAGGGCCGTGTCCAAGACTTTTATCCTGGTCCCTGTCTCGGACCCGCTCACGTTTCCTCTGGTCCGCTCGCGCACCCCTTGTTTCCTTCGTGCGCGGGCAATCATAGGTTGAATGTGCTCCGCGGTGTGCTGTATTGCGAGCATTGTGGTGCCCATGCTAGTGGGCGCAATGTGCAAAGCCTGGCCAAACCCTGTAAGACTGATCGTCCCCCCACGAAGGCTGGGAGGGAGGTCCTGTCCAGGTTGGCTCGTGGTCTTCCCCCCAAGAGTGGCGGCAAGTTCCACCAGGCTTGAATGTGATGTCGTGCCCAGGCTTGACCTGGTCTCCACGGGCTTGCATCAAAATAAGAAAATCCCCCTCCTTATTCTCCTCCTCCTCCTCCTCCTCCTCCTCCTCCTCCTCCCCTTTCCTCTTCTCTCCTCCTCCTCTCTCCTCCTCCCCCTTTTTATCCTCCTCCTCCTCCTCCTCCTCCTCGTCCTCCCTCCCCCCTCCTCCTCCTCTCCTCCTCCTCCTCCTCCTCCTCCTCCTCCTCCTCCTGCTCCTCCTCCTGCTCCTCCTCCTCCTCCTCCTCCTCATGATCCTCCTCCTGCTCCTCCTCTTCCTACCCCTCCTCCTCCTCCTCCTTCTCCTCCTCCTCCTCCTCCTTCTCCTCCTCGTCCTCCTGCCTCCTTCCCGGCGAAGTCCATGTCCGTGGATTGCTTGCAGTCGCGGCGGCGCAGTTCTTGCGCGTGCACTTTCGCACCCCTCGAGCGAGTAGCGGCCCGTGGGAGCTGGTTGCCGCCGCCGAAGCTCTAAGCCTCCCAGTTGGAGTCGGAGTAGACGGGGTCGGAGGATCGCGCCGTAGCGCCGATGCATCGCCGAAGCGTCTCGATGTGGAGCCCCGTTTTATCCACGTCGACGGCGCCGATGCATCGCTGGCGTCGCCGATGCATTGCCGAGGCATCGCCGATGCATCGCCGAGGCATCGGCGATGCGGCTCGATCCTCCGACCCCATCTGTTCGGACCCCACCTGGGAGGTCTCTAGAAGCGGCATTCGCCAGATCTCGGTGCGTGTGTGTGTGTGTGTGGTGAGCGCCCCAGATCGAGGTTGATTATGTCGGTGTTCAGATTCTATCACCGAGCCAGCGCAGCAGTTTGCGTGGCGACTATTCGAGGGGGCACGGGAGGCCGTCGCATGTGACCTTTCAGGTCTGCCGAGAGTCCTGGGAGCTTGTTGGGTGCCTCTCCGGGACCTCTTGGGGGCTTCCTGGGGGCCTTTTGGGGTTTAGAGCCCCTTGGCAGCGTCTCGGAGGCAGCCCGGAGGATCTCGGGGCCGGCTGGGAGCTCTTGATCGATCTGTGTTGGCGCGTCCTGACACTTTTTCGGTAGGCTCTGTGGGTCGTTTGGGGGCCCTCTTTGGGACCCTGAGGGCCGTCGGGGGGCACCCTGGGCCGAGCTGGGAGCCTCGTGGGCTGCTCTTGGGTCATCTTGGAACCCCCTTGGGCAATCTCGAGGCCCTCTTGGGCCTTGGGCCTTGGGCCGTCTCGAGGCCATCTTGGAGGCTTCTTGGGCCGTCCTGAACTCACGGAATCCCGAAGAGGTGAGACAACGACAATCCTTCAAACAACCCGTGGGACATCAACGACTCTGGCCTTTCGAGCCCTCTAGGGCCGTCTTGAGAGCCTCCTGGGCGGCCCTGAGGCCACCTTGGGTAGTCTTGGGGCTCCATCGGGTCGTCTTGGCGGTGTCTTTGGCCGTGTTGGTGGCCTTTTGGCGGCCTGCCCGAGCCGCATTGGAAGCCACCTTTGGGCATCTTGGACGCCTTGGAGCGTCTGGGAGACGTCGGGGCTCCCCTCCTCCTCCTCCTCCTCCTCCTCCTCCTCCTCCTCCTCCTCCTCCTCCTCCTCGTCCTTCTTCTCCTCCTCCTCCTAAGTAGAGGGGAGGGGGCTCCTCAGAAGATTACAGAAACCCTACCAGACAGCACTTTGCATGCTGCCACGCCTCAACATGCCAGGGGTGCCACGGTGGCGGGTTCTGAGCGGTCAAGCAGCTCCTGGTCTTGGGCTTGCTCCCCCTGCATTTCCTCCTCCTTCCTCTTCTCCAACTTGCGTGATGTCTGACCACGCGGGCGGCGATCGACTCCTGTCTTGGCCCCGACCTTCCAGCCTTCAGAGCAACGCTCGTGACCCTCCAGACCTCAAGCGTCGTGATTTGTGCCGCAGCGTGGACCCCTGGAGGTCCGGCACTTTCCCGCGGGGCCGTTTCTTCGTCCAGCGTGGCCTCTTCTGACGGAGGCCGACGATCGTCCAGAGCTGCTCCTCGTGTCCTTCGGCGGCGCGAGGGCCCAGACATCCTCCGAGGTGCTGTGTTCAACCTCCAGACCCGGAGCTTCCGACCCCGTCTCCGTGGACAGTCCCTCGTCCCGGATCCGTGGGCGATGGCCCCGCGGCCCGAGGACGCGCCCCCGAGGCCGAGAGCGAGGAAGATTGCCCGCACTGAACACAAACATGTCGTTGCAGATCTGAGGGGGTGTCGGTCTGGCAGCCTCTGGAGGCTCGGGCCAGACGAAAGGGGGAGATAGGGAAAGGGGTCGGGGCTGGATAGAACCCCCAACAGTGACACGTCGATTAGTGAATTGTCCGTTTTCGGTTCTCGAGAGGGCGCCGTGGCCGTCATTTTCCAGGCTTGCGCCCGCCAGGTTTGGGCCTCAGGTCGTTTTCACTAAACCACGTTTTGCTCAAGGGGGGTCTGTCCATCCCCGAAAGGGGAGGGGTACGAAATCTGATGCATGCAGTTGGTTTCGGCCCCACCGAGGGGTCCGTCCCTCGATACGTAGCCGCCTCCGGCGCCGCGAGGCAGGCCATGGAGGCGCACAGCAAGCACTTGTCCCGCCTGGAGGGCAAGAAGAGGAGGGTCGGCGAGGCTGAGGGCCCGGAAGCGGCGCCTGGAGGTGGCACCGGTGGGCCGGCCGCCGCGGCTGCGGCCGCCAAGGCCCCGCCAGCGCAGGTCGACCTCACGGGTGGTGACGCTTCTGGGGCTGGCGCTGCTGCTGGCCCAGAGCCTCCTACGGTCAACATTCGAGAGCGGCTGCTTCAGGACGCCCAGCTCCGTGAGCAGCTACAGCCACCCCAGCAGCTGGTTTAGCGCCAGAGGCGGTGACGTTAACCCGGCCGGCCACACGACGGTAGTAGAGCAGCGTGCGCCTCGGGCATTCCACGTTCTTGGTCGGCAGCCTGTGGCAAAGGCAATTAGTACTTGTGCAGCGGGCTCGGGGACTATTCCATCGATGATGGCACCCTCATGCCCGGCACCGGCGACGACGCCTTCTTCTGGATCTCAAGCCGTCGCGCTGTCCTTGTTAGAGGCCCTTACTGTATGCCATGATGAGGACCAGTCTGTGTTCACTGTAGGCACTTTGAATGCCAACACTTGGCCGCGAGCGCGAGCGACCATGCCATGGATCGAGAAGGCTGTTGGCATGCCGCACGCCTTGTGTATCCAGGAGACGCAGCTGGCTTACTCTAACGAGCCGGGAGCACACCAATGGGTCCGCACTTGTTCCAGGAGATTGGCGTTGGGATCGTCAGTGCGCACTGGTGAGGCCGCTCGGGCCCTTTCTGCAGGAGTGGGACTGGTCTCGGCGTTCGGCCTCGGCGTCGCGATCCTCGACCCCATTCCCGAGCGCTCCCAGCATCGAGTACTCCTACGCCTGCTCACGCTCGGGCCCCACTCTTGGATGATCGTTGGCTCTGTTTATTGCGTCGACTCTCTCGGGCCCAAGGGCGAGAACATTGACATTCTGGAGTTTTTGGGAACGTATCTGGGGTCCCAGCGTTTCCCTTTTCTTCTGGGAGGTGACTGGAACATGGAGCCCGAGGAAGTCTTGGGCACGGGCTGGCTGGAGCTGGCCTCAGCTACGGCTTATGCTCCGGGTGTGCCTACATGCAACGGCCATGAGTACGACTATTTTATCGGGTCCCAGTGCTTGGACGCCTTCCCTATGACAGAGGAAGCTAGTACTGATGCGCCCGTGTCCCCACACTGCTACGTTTCGATTCAGATCAAGGGCATCCGTGACGAGCCGTTCGCGTGGGTGGGAGTCGCCGCCGAGGGCTTTTCCCTTGGCAGACCAGGAGGCCAAGGCTAAGGCCAGAGCAAAGGCCGCGAAGGCGCGACGTCAAGCAGATGGGGGCCTACCTCCTTCTCCCCTTCCCTCTGTCACTGTTCGTGGGGAGTGGGCGCTGGGTCGCCCTATTGATGACATTGATCAAGAGGCGGCCTGCTGGTTCTCTGCAGCCGAGCGCTACCTTGTGGAGCTTTTCGAGATTCCCAAGAAGGGTGCTCGCTTCTACTTTGGACGCTGCAAGGGGGTTGTTATGCGCAAGAAGAACTTTAGCGAGCTTTCCAAGGGTATTCTCGAACGCCATGACGAGACTGACACTAGGACTTGGTTCTCAGCTCTTCGCCTCTGGGGCAGTCTCTGCGTGTCGACATCTTCGCCTGCGGGGTCCAAGGCTGCTCGAGCAGTGCACCGGGACCGAGTCATACAGCAGCTTCGGAACTTGACGCTGCCTCAGCCTGTATCTGATTCTATGCTACTCAGGGAGCCTCAAGTTGAGAAGTGGATCGACCTCGCGCAGCGGGGAGGTCAATTGGCTGCGTGGTTCCGCGCTGTGTTAACTGACGAGGTGGACGAGCGCCGTCGTCAGGACTCCAAGGCTCGCAGCAAGGCTTGGAGGGACTTCGGTGAGTCGGCGGTCGAGGGCTCGGGCAAGTTGGCACACGCCGTCTGCAGGCCCAAGAGGCTCGAGGGTGCCTGCCCGAAGTCCGGAACACCGCCCCGCGGCCTAGCGGGGGCTGCTGCCATCGAAGCCGTCCTGGAGGAGTGGGAGAGCTTGTGGATCTCCACCAAGAGGACGGAGGAGGTGCACCCCAAGGATTGGAACTACGCCTGGACCTTGGGGCCCATCAGTGAGCAGCAGGTGATCGACGCCTGCAAGAGCTTCGGACCATCCACGGGGCTCGGCTGGGACAATTTCCACATGCGACTGGTCGCCTTCTTGGACGGTGTGTTCGTCTCGAGGCTGGCCGGGATCTTGTCTGAATGGGAGAAGAGACCAACCTGCGTGAACATGTGGGTGACCATGAGTGTGTTCTTGCCCAAGGCCGACGGGGGCACCAGGCCTATCGGCCTTCTTCGCTTCTGGGCCAGAATCTGGAGCAGAGTCAGACGAACTGATGTCAATAAGTGGGAGGCTTCGGTTGATGCAGACTTCTTTTGGGGTAAGGATGCTGCGAGCAGTTGTGATAAAGCCGCATACCTTCACAACATGCTGTCTTGTCATGCGCGCAGGCGTGGCCTCACGGCCACGACTGTCTTCTACGATATTCGGAAGTTCTACGAGAACGTTAGCCACCAAGAGCTACGTCAGGCAGGAGAACACTTCGCCTTCGACGGGGCACTCCTGAAGGCTCTTTGCTGCCTCTACAGGGCCCCGCGCAGAGCCAGATGGACTGGCGGCACCAGCCGCCTCAGCCACCCGAGCGGCACGATCGTGGCCGCGTGCAGCGCGGCGACAGGAGTCGCCAAGCTACTCACTTTGACGCTTCTCCGGAGGATCGCGGTCGAGTCACGACCATGTCGAACGCTGAGCGTGGTGGATGACCTCACCACGCACACCATCGGAGGCCCAGCAACCACGATGTCGGCGACGATCGGCAGCTTTGCGATCGTCACTGCGGAGCTGGAGGCGAAGCAGTTGCCAATCAATTGGGGCAAGACTTGCTTTATGCTCTCGGACCGCGAGCTGCTGCCCGAGCTGCTGCAGGATCCGAGATGGACGCTCGGGGCCGACAAGCTGGTCTCCGCGCGCCGCGACCTCGGCGGGGACTCGAACGATGGCAGCGTCCGTCGAGTGGGCACGCAGGCACAACGGCTGTCCGACGCGTCGGCCTCGGGAGCTGCTCTTCGCAACTTAGGGCAGAGCGAAAAACATAGCAAAGTCTTCCGTGTAGGACCCCTCGCGAAGGCCATTTGGGGGTCCCACATTTTAGGGATACCCCCAACGAGCCTCCATAAGTTGCGGATCCAAGCGGCGAGGTCCTGGGGCCCGTTCCTCCCTGGGACGTCCTTGGGCTTCCGGTTCCTTTCCTCTGCTCGGCTCTGGATGAGGGATCCGCTTGTGGTGGTTATCGTTGCAGCTGTACGAGAGTTCGTAGGAGTTCTATGGGCCAAGTCTATAACACATGATGTGCTGCAGTCATGTGTGGTAGATGCCAAGGCGGTCCTGGCCAAGGCTAGCCCGTGGGGCCAGGCCCGCCAACCTGTTGCTGCCCTCTTCTTGCTCCTGGCCAGGATCCGCTGGGAGTTCGATTTTAACACTCTCTCCTTGGTGGATGATCGTGGCAGGTCCTGGGCTGTGGAGCGCTTCTCTCCGAGTTTTTTCGGCCTTCTCGTGCGTAGCGCCGTGCGGCGTGCTATCGAGCGGGAGGAGCAGTCTAAGCAGTATGACTTCCAGGAGTGGAGTGGGCCTATCCATTGGGCCCCCTTCTATCAACTTTTAGTTGGGAAAAACAATGATTGTTGGACCAAGGGGCACAAGGCTGTCCTTTCGGCCATCTTGGCGAATGCATATTGGTCGCAGGTCCGTATCTCAGCCCATAGTCCCGAAGCTGGCAAAGAGTGTCAGCTGTGTGGTGAAGCAGTAGGGAATCTCTTCCATCGGCGTTTCCATTGCTGTGCTTTCGCCGCCTGGCACCACGAGAACCTGGATCCCGTGGTGGAGGAGGCTGCTCGCAATCTTGGCCATCTGTCCAGGGAGGCTCGGGAACTTTTTAGCAGGTGCGTGCTCCCAGACCCCACGTCATGCGTTCGGAGGCCTCCGAGGGACCCGCTGGACCCGTGCTCGCGTCGCTTTCAATGGCCACAGGACGGCCCCTTGTTCATCCCCGAGGGGTCCCATGTTTTCACGGACGGGTCGGGGTTCGAGGGAAGCATGCCTGGCCTGCGTACGGCGGGATGGGCCGTCGTAGTCCTGGACAGAGAAGGCCGAACCTTGGCGGCGCTCTTCGGCGTAGTACCCTTGGCCGAGGCGCCAGATCAGCTGGCACGCGACGGAGAGGATTTCGCAGTGCTCATGTTGTCTCGTCGAGCGGTCCTCGGACCCCAGGTCTCCCTGTACATCGATTGTGCCGGCACGGTCGGCTGCCTCCGAGATCCCTCGGGAGCCGCCGGTGTGAAGTCAGCCAGGGCACATTGGTGGGCCGAGCTCGGCGATCGTTTAGAAGATCTGACAGTGTTTAAGATTCCCGCCCTGCTGGCACCAGGAGCCTGGAGGCAGATGGGTCACCTGCTGGAGCAGGCCGACATCTATGAAGCCGATCGCGAGACCTTTCATGATAGTTTGCTCATGTGCGTAAGGTGCGGCAGCATGGCGCACACCAGCTCGAAACGTGGCAATCTTCGTTCGTCGTGTCGTCCTGTCGCTGGCGGAGGTCGTGGCTTCTATCTTAATAAGTTTCGAGCTGGTCAGTATCCTGGCCATAGAAATCCAAAGGGGTTTGTTTGGCACATGTGGGAGCCCCAGCCCCCGAGGTCAGGGCCGAGTGGCTTCCCTTTTTCTCTGCCTGGGCCCAGGGCCTTCCGGGGCCCGCGAAAATCGCGGAGCTCACCAAGTCGGCCGCGCGCGAGGGGCGGCTAGCCCCGCCCGCCGCCGACTGGCAGCGCGTCCTGGCGTTGTACGGCCTATCGGACGCGGCTGCACAGGCCCTGGGGAGGCAGGCTGAGGAGCGGAAGGCCCAGGGTGGGGCGGAGGAGGAGGATGTTCTCTCCCTCCTGGCCTAGCTCCAACTTTTTGTCTGTGCATGTGAATTGGGTCGAACCCTTCTCGGATGCGTGCGCGTCCTCCTCCTCCTCCTCCTCCTCCTCCTCCTCCTCCGCCTCCTCCCGAGCGCGGCGCGCGGAGAGCCGACCTCGCACGCGAGCGCCCGCCGAGGCTCGTTGGTGCAGCTCTTCTCCGAGGGCGAGGGCGGCGGCTGGGCCGCCCACGTCGTGCAGGCTCCTCCTCTGGAGGCACCGTTGTCGTCGTCGTCGTCGTCGTCATTGCCACTACCTCCACCACCACCACCATCATCACCACCACCACCACCTCCACCACCACCACCACCACCACCATCACCACCACCACTCATCATCATGATCATCATCATCATCATCATCATCAGCAACAGCATCAGCATCATCATCATCATCAGCAGCAGCAGCAGCATCAGCATCAGCATCATCAGCATCACCATCATCAACTCTACCATCATCGGACACCATCGGCCGTAATCATAATCATGATCATGATCGTCGCCAACAGCATCACCAATTGTCAGCATCATCACCAGCATCATCATCATCATCATCATCATCATCATCACTGCCACTCGCGCCGTCACCATCATCATCACCGTCACGATCATCATCAGCATCGTCATCATCATGATCAGGATCGTCACCATCATATCATTACTTGAACCAATAGTAATAGTAAACAGCATCATCATCACCATCAGCATCATCGGCATCGTCGGCATCATCAGCATTGTCATCGTCGCCATCATCATCATCCTCATCCTGATCTTCATCCTCATTCTGATCCTCCACACCACCACAATTATCGCCAACATCAGCATCATCACCATCATCAGCATCATCATCAGCATCATCATCACTGGTATCATCATCAGCATCGTCACCATCATCGCCATCACTATCATCATCATCATCATCATCATCATCATCGTCATCATTATCATCATCACCATCAACATCAGCATCAACATTAATATCAGCATCACCATTATCATCATCAGCAGCATCACTATTAGCAACCACCAGCAACAGCAGCATCGTCATCATCACAATCATCATAATCAGCTGCATCATCATCGTCGTCGTCATCATCATCATCATCATCATCGTCATCGTCATCATCATCATCATCGTCATCATCATCATCGTCATCATCATCATCATCATCGTCATCGTCATCGTCATCGTCATCGCCATCATCCACCGTGGCCGTCACCTTCACCGCTGCGTGTGCTGGTGCCGGTGCTCGCCGTCGCCGTTTGACAGAAGAGAGCCCCTGGGTTTCTAGTGCCAGCAGAAGCCCCCCAGATGCCATCGGAGGTGCGAAAGGGCGGATGGAGGAGGAGGAGAAGGAGGAGGAGGAGGTGGAGGAGGAGGAGAAGGAGGAGGAGGAGGAGGGAGAAGGAGGGAGGACCGAGGAGGGACGAGGAGGGAGGGAGGAGGAGGTGGAGGAGAAGGAGGACGGAGGCCCCGAGGAGGTCCACAAGACGCCACCAAAAGACCCCAAGAGGCCCCAGCACGAGCGCCACCCCCTCCCCCTCCGTCAAGTGGCGTTCACGCCGCGCTACGCTGACACCGTCGCGCAAACCTCTCGGGCCTCGGCGGTTCCGGGAGATGTTCCTGGAGGGGCCTCCGGGAACATTTGCTTCGGGGGGGCGAGGATCCACGCTTTACCCCTTGCCGTCGTCGTCGTCGTCATCGTGGGCGTCGTCGTCGTCGTCGTCGGTTCCTCTCCGTCAAATTGCGTTCACGGCGCGCTACGCAGACGCCGTCGCGCAAACGGGAGTAGGCCGGGGGGGGGGGACCTGGCCCGGTGCCGTACCCCCCCACGAGGGTATTGGGGGGGTCCCAGGGCTCCCGGGACTGCCCGGGCTCGCTCCCAAACACGCCACAACACGCCAAGAGGGCCTTAAAGATTAGAACGGCTCGGAGGGAAAAGCCGGTCCAGGGGAGGGGTCGGGGGTCTTTGGGGGTCCAAGTCGTAAGAAAAAACACTGCGTCGGGGGTCTGGGGGCGGCCCAGGCGTTGATCAAGAAAGAGTGTCTCCTCGAGGAGGCCAGATCTCAGCGCGCTCCACAGAAGGAGCGTTTCCTCCTAGCAGAGGCCCGAGTTTGGGAGGAGGAGTTTTGGGCGGGAGGAGGAGGAGGAGGAGGAGGAGGAGGAGGAGGAGGAGGAGGAGGGAAGGGGGGAGGAAGGAGGAGGAGAGGAGGAGGAGGAGGAGGGGGGAAGAGGAGGAAGGGGGAGGAGGAGGAGGGAGGAGGAGAGGAGGAGGAGGAGAGGTACTCCTCGGACTGGGGCCCTTCTGGGCCTCGTGGGCCCCTGCTGGGGCTGCAGGGCAACACGCAGCAGCTCGTGGCCCGTGGCGCCTCGTCCCCCCCTTGCGGCCCCGCTCCCTCCGGCCCCCCCGTGGACCCTCCTCCTCCTCCTCCTCCTCCTCCTCCTCCTCCCTCCTCCTCCCCTCCTCCTCCTCCTCCTCCTCCTCCCTCCCTCCTCCTCCTCCTCCTCCTCCTCCTCCTCCATCTCCTCCTCCTCCCTCCCCTCTCCTCCTCCTCCTCCTCCTCCTTCCTCCTCTCCTCCTCCTCCTCCTCCTCCTCCTCCTCCTCTCCTCCTCGCTCCTCCTCCTCCTCCTCCTCTCCTCCTCCTCCTCCTCCTCCTCCTCCCCCTCCTCCTCCTCCTCCTCCTCCTCCTCCTCCTCCTCTCCTCCTCCTCCTCCTCCTCCCCTCCCTCCTCCTCCTCCCCCTCCCCTCCCTCCTCCTCCTCCTCCTCCTCCTCCTCCTCCTCCTCCTCCTTCTCGCCTCGCCGTGGCAACGCAAGACACGCGGCAGAGGGCTGCTGGCCGCTCTCCCCTTCTCGGGGGCCCCCCGTTGCAGCGCCTCGGAGTCCGTGGCCCGTTGTTGCTCGTGCTCGACCTCGTGGTCGGGCGAGTCTGAAGCAGGCGGCAGCGAACTCCATGATGATCGGTCTCTAATTCCTTGTTTCGCTGTGATCGGCGCGGGCCCTGGTCCCCCCCATATAGAGTAGATCTTGGCTGTTGTGGGTGCGTATTTCGAGCAAGTGGGGTCTCCCCCAGAGGACGCACGGTTCCAAACAGTCGCATCAAGCAGAGGTCCAGAGCCAGATCCCCCCCCTTTCCACCCAATGCCGAAACGCCGAAGAAGAAGAAGAAGAAGAAGAAGGCGCTCACGTCCGCGGCCTCGCCTCGGCACCCCGTGGTGAGTCTTCGGGAGCGGCCTCGGCAGACCACGGCCATGGCCTGCCCAGTGCCATCGGGGCGCGCCTGGCGGCAGTAGTGGCTTAGGACCGCAGGCCGGACAGCGGCCCCCAGAGGACCCCAAGAGGCAGGCTCCGGGAGGGCCCCGAGCGGGCCCACGAGGGCCCCAACAGGGTCTCGGGATGTGGCGCTCTGCGCGGATTTCTTGGATCCGCGCTGGGCCCCCCTGGCGGCGCTTCCAGCGCCGCCCCTGGCGCGCTCCGCGCGCCTGGGGGGGGGTCCAGCGCAGATCCAAGAAGTCCGCGCGGAGCTCGAAAAGTTTGTGTTTATGCTTCTTGTTCTTTCTAAGTTTGACCCTCCGCAGCCATTCTGACACAAGCTGGTCTGGGCCGAGCCGCGCGCGGCTCCACGGACAATGAGCCTTCAGGGGTCCCTGGCGCCAGTGGCGGCCAAGCTGCCGAGCGGCTTGACCATCAAGAACACCTTCCTGGACCATCAGTCGCCCTGGATCGACTACGTCACCGTGGGAGACCGCCCCAAGTCGGATCCCACCTGTAACGCAACATCGTCCTCAATGGCGGAGGTGGCAAGCAGCGGAGGGAACTCCTGGGTGGGAGAATTCGGGGGAGGTCGTCTGCCGAAGGAGGAGGACGCCAAGCAGCAGTCTGGCAGGAGCTCGGAGAAGGGTGGGAACGACAGCTCGGATGGTCCGCGCGTGTCCTTAAAGCCTCAGTCGATCGGCAGGTCAAAGCGGCGTCGCATGCAGCGGAAGGCCATGCAAGTTTTTTTGAGGGGGACGCGGGGCGCCCATTCCGCTGCAGAGCACACCGCGGAGGGCAGCTCGGGCTCCATGCGAAGTGGCACCAGCACCAAGGTCTCTCTGTGATTGCCATTGGGGCTGCTAGGGTGCCAGTAGACCGCGGCAGGCCCTCTGGCCAGGCGCTGGTTCAGGGGCGGCGGGAGGGCTGGAGAGGAGGCAGGAGGAGGAGGAGGAGGAGGAGGAGGAGGAGGAGGAGGCTAGACTCGACCTAAGAAGGTCTTGCATTCGAATTCGCGCGACTCGGGACCTCGTCAGGGTCCCACCCTTAGCGTAGGCCGAGCCTGGGTTTGACCCCAGGCTCCACCCATGCCGGCCTGGGAGCATGGCGTCCGCCTCCAGGTCGAAGGCGGCGTCCATGGCGAGCTCAGCTGCTGATGGGGACCAGGGGTGCCGAGCACGCTGGCCGGGCGGCGCGGGGGAGCGCGGCGGAGGGGGACGAGGCAAACGTGGAGGGCGAGTACGATGAGCCGGCCTGTCTCCGAGGGGTGTTCTCCTGCATTGGTGGAGAACCCGTTTGCGCATGTTGTGAGGAGGAGGAGGAGGAGGAGGAGGAGGAGGAATGGCTATGGGCGCTCTGGCCTGGGAGCCCCCTGCATTTTAAGTTTACTTTTCTATACATTTCTACTGTGGCCTGCCGCCGTTCCGTCACGGCGCCTGGAGCCTTTCAGTAGTTTGTCGCTTGTGACTTCATAGGGGCCACTCCCGCTCAGTTTCATAAAATTGTGCTGGGTAAGTTCCGCTGTGCGGCATTAAAAACTTGCCGAGCTCCCGATTCACTGCTGATTCCCTGCATGCAGCGCATGCAACATAAAGTCAGCAAAGGCTTATGGGGCACGGCGTGACTATGGCATGTCACCTGCCTCTCCAGGACGGACTCAAGAGGCTCCCCAAGAGGGCCTTGGGAGGCGAAATTCCCACATATTCCGAAGGTTCTTCAAGGATTTTGGCGTTCTCGCGTTTCCAGCTTCCCAGCGCCCCCTCACGGCCTCGGAGGCCCTTCAGATCGCTCCAAGACGGCCCACGAGGCCACGAAGAGGGCCCCAAGACGGCCCAGGAGGCTCCTCAGACAACCGAGCTGCGCCCCAAGAGCGCCCCAAGTGGACGCCCAGAGGGGTCCCGAGGCGGCCTGGGCCAGCCCTGGAACAGGCCACGACAGGCTAAGGAAGTCCCGAGAGGGCCCCAGACGGTCCCAAGAGGCCCCGAAGACGCCCAAGATGCCTTCAGACGGCCGACGAGGACTTCAACACGCTCCACGACGGACTCAAGAGGCTCCCCAACAGGGCGCTGGGAGGCGAAATTCTATCATTCCCCGAGGGTTCTTCAAGGATTTTGGCGTTCTCGCGTTTCCCGCTTCCCAGCGCTCCCTCACGGCCTCGGAGGTCCTTCAGATCGCTCCAAGACGGCCCACGAGGCCACGAAGAGGGCCCCTAGACGGCCCAGGAGGCTCCCCAGACAACCCAAGTGTGCCCCAAGAGGGGGCTCAGAGGGGGTCCCGAGGCGGCCCTGGCCAGCCCCGAAGCAGGCCAGGACAGGTTAAGGGGGTCCCTCGAGAGCCCAAGACGGTCCCACGAGGGCCAGGAGACGCCCAAGATGCCCTCAAGACGGCCGACGAGGACTTCAACACGCTTCAGGACGGACTCAAGAGGCTCCCCAAGAGGGCCCTGGGAGACGAAATTCACACATTTTCCGAAGGTTCTTCAATCCCTCACGGCCTCGGAGGCCCTTCAGATCGCTCCAAGACGGCCCACGAGGCCACGAAGAGGGCCCCAAGACGGCCCAGGAGGCTCCTCAGACAACCCAATTGTGCTCCAAGAGCGCCCCAAGAGGGCGCTTAGAGGGGTCCCGAGGCGGCCCTGGCCAGCCCCGAAGCAGGCCACGACAAGGCTAAGGGGGTCCCGAGAGGGCCCAAGACGGTCCCAAGAGGGCCCGAAGACTCCCAAGATGCACTCAAGACGGCCGACGAGGACTTCGGCACGCTCCAGGGCGGACTCAAGAGGCCCCCCAACAGGGCCCTGGGAGGCGAAATTCAACATTTTCCGAGGGTTCTTCAAGGATTTTGGCGTTATCGCGTTTCCCGCTTCCCAGCGCTCCCCCACGGCCTCGGAGGCCATTCAGATCGCTCCAAGACGGCCCACGAGGCCACGAAGAGGGCCCTAAGACGGCCCAGGAGGCTCCCCAGACAACCCAAGTGTGCCCCAAGAGGGGGCCCAGAGGGGTCCCGAGGCAGCCCTGGCCAGCCCCGAAGCAGGCCACGACAGGCTAAGGGGGTCCCGAGAGGGCCCAAGACGGTCCCAAGAGGCCCGGAGACGCCCAAGATGCACTCAAGACGGCCGACGAGGATTTCAACACGCTCCAGGACGGACTCAAGAGGCTCCCCATGGCCCTGAGAGGCGAAATCCATGAATGTCCCGAGGGTTCTTCAAGGATTTTGATGTTCTCGCGTTTCCCACGAGGCCACGAAGAGGGCCCTTAGACGGCCCAGGAGGCTCCCCAGACAACCCAAGTGTGCCCCAAGACGGGGCCCAGAGGGGTCCCGAGGCGGCCCTGGCCAGCCCCGAAGCAGGCCACGACAAGGCTAAGGGGGTCCCGAGAGGGCCCAAGACGGTCCCAAGAGGGCCCAGAGACGCCCAAGATGCCCTCAAGACGGCCGACGAGGACTTCAACACGCTCCAGGACGGACTCAAGAGGCTCCCCAACAGGGCCCTGGGAGACGAAATTCATACATTTTCCGACGGTTCTTCAAGGATTTTGGCGTTATCGCGTTTCCCGCTTCCAAGCGCTCCCTCACGGCCTCGGAGGCCCTTCAGATCGCTCCAAGACGGCCCACGAGGCCACGAAGAGGGCCCCTAGACGGCCCAGGAGGCTCCCCAGACAACCCAAGTGTGCCCCAAGAGGGGGCCCAGAGGGGGTCCCGAGGCGGCCCTGGCCAGCCCCGAAGCAGGCCACGACAGGCTAAGAGGGCCCCGAGAGGGCCCAAGACGGTCCCAAGAGGGCCCGGAGACGCCCAAGATGCCCTCAAGACGGCCGACGAGGACTTCAACACACTCCAGGACGGGCTCAAGAGGCTCCCCAAGAGGGCCCTGGGAGGCGAAATTCACTTATTTTCCGAGGGTTCTTCAAGGATTTTGGCGTTCTCGCGTTTCCCGCTTCCCAGCGCTCCCTCACGGCCTCGGAGGCCCTTCAGATCGCTCCAAGACGGCCCACGAGGCCACGAAGAGGGCCGCAAGACGGCCTCCCGAGAGGGCCCCAGACGGTCCCAAGAGGGCCCGGAGACGCCCAAGACGCCCTCAAGACGGCCGACGAGGACATCAACACGCTCCAGGACGGACTCAAGAGGCTGCCCAAGTTGGCCCTGGGAGGCGAAATTCAAACATTTGTCCGAGGGTTCTTCAAGGATGTTGGCATTCTCGCGTTTCCCGTTTCCCAGCGCTTCCTCACGGCCTCGGAGGCCCTTCAGATCGCTCCAAGACGGCCCACGAGGCCACGAAGAGGGCCCTAAGATGGCCCAGGAGGCTCCCCAGACAACCCAAGTGTGCCCCAAGAGGGGGCCCAGAGGGGTCCCGAGGCGGCCTTGGGCAGCCCCGAAGCAGGCCACGACAGGCTAAGGGGGCCCCGAGAAGGCCCAAGACGGTCCCAAGAGGGCCCGGAGACGCCCAAGATGCCCTCAAGACGGCCGACGAGGACTTCAACACGCTCCAGGACGGACTCAAGAGGCTCCCCAAGAGGGCCCTGGGAGAGGATTGCAGGACACGTGCAAGAAGGAGTTGAATCCGTGGCCGCCTTTCCAGGCGTTGGCAGCGAGAATGCAGAGCCGAGCATCCGTGCCGTTGCAGCGGTTGCTCCTGGAACCGGCCCTCTGGGTGGCAGTTCCAGTGCATGCAAAGGCCCTACGTGTGGCGTGCATGCGGCTCCCGGGACCGGCCCTGCGGGGGACAGTCTCGGTGCTGAGCCGAGCGCCGCTGCTTCTTCAGCGGCTGCTCCCGGAACCAGCCCTGCGGGTGGCAGTGCCGGTGCGTGCAATTTTCCGAGAGTTCCACCAAATTAATTTACTATGGAGCGCGGCCTTGGGAGCGCGGGCGCAGCCTAAATCTAGACGCTACGCGTATCCCCACCAGCCCATCCACAAACGATGCGTAGGGGAGCTGACGGAAGAAGGGAGGAAGAGACGCACATAGTGAAACCGAGCGGGCAACAACGGTGAATCGGGAGATCTTTTGTGGCGAAGGTTGCATGTGTTGCTGCTGGTGCTCTTGCTCCTGCTGGTACTGCTGCTGCTGCTGTTGCTGCTGGTGTTGCTGGTTCTCGACCAGCGAATGCCCAGGCGAGTGGAGGTGATCAAGGAAGTGAGGGAGCACAGAGAGTAACCAAGGGCTGGAAAACCCGTCTTATCCAAGACGGCGAGGATGGAAAAGGAATCGGAGGAGGATGAGGAGGAGGAGGAGGAGAAACTGAAGGAGGAGGAGGAGGGGGAGCGGGGGGAGGGAGGAGGGAGGAGGAGGAGGAGGAATAGGCGGATGAGGAGGAGGAGGAGGAGGAGGAGGAGCAGGATGAGCAGGAGGAGAGTAGGGAGGAGGAGGAGGAGGAGGAGGAGGAGGAGGATGAGAAGGGCGAGCAGAATGGCCAGAGGCCTACTGGATGCCTTTTTTTTCGGAGTCTCTTCGGATGTCTCATGGGAGCGTCCCGAAGGTTTCTTAAAACGTCTTGGGAGCCTCTTGGCGGTCCCGGAGGCGTCTTGGAGCGTCTTGGATTCCTCGAGGAGCCTTTGGAGGCGTCTTGGGGGTCTCTTGGGGGCCTTTTGGGGGCCTCTTGGGGGCCTCTTGGGCGCCTCTTGGGGCCTTCTTGGGGCGCTCTTGGGAGCCTTGGAGGCGCCTTTTGGGGCCATCTTGGAGGACATCGATCAAAAAGGGGGAGCGTTTCAATTACGACCCCCCTCGGAAGCTCCGAAAATCGCCTCGTGGGCTCATCTTGGAGCGCTCTTGGGCGGTCTTGTGGTCGTCTTGGGGCTCTATTGGGCCCCTCTTGGGGCTCTCTTGAGCCATTTGGGAGGCATTTTGGGCCTCGGATGGCCATCGGAAGCGAAACGGCGAGAAAGCAGCAATCATTGGTCGTCCTTATGGGGTTTTTGAAGGATGTGTGCCTCTTGGAGGCCTCCTTGGAAAGCTATTTGGCCTCTTGGAGCCGTCTTGAGGCGGGGTCTTGGAGCATCTTGGAGCATCTTCGGAGCCATCTTGAGGCATCTTCGGCTATCTTGAGCCATCTTGGAGCTCATCTTGGGCACCCCGAGGCGCTCTTGGAGCCGTCTTGGGCCATCCAGGACGCTCTGACCGCTCGCGGCGCCCCCCGTCCAGGTCCAGGGGAGGGGGTAGGGGGAGGGGTAAACCCCTCCCCGAAGGGGAAGAAGGAGGGGTGGAAGAGGGAGCTCTCTAAACCACCTACGCCCAGAGGGCTGGTTGGATTTACGATGGATCGTGGCCCTGGGAGCGCGGACGCAGCGTAGTTTACGAGGGATCGTGGCCCTGGGAGCGCGGACGCAGCGTACTTTACAAGGGATCGTGGCCCTGGGAACGCGGACGCAGCGTAGTTTACGCAGATCGTGGCCCAGGGAGAGCGAACGCAGCGCACTTGGAGTGCGGGGGCTGCGCAATTCTCTTGGAGAAGGCATCGGCCCAGGGTTCTCTTTTGATTTTGTTATTCCCATTGTGCCATGCTTGAAGGAGGCCGGCACAACTATTTGCGATAAAGAGCGGGGTGAAGTCCCATGCGGCGTGGAACAAATGCGTTTCGCGAGTGCCCGCTCGAGGAAAAGTGCGCCCCCCATGTCGGATCCTCGTTGCCAAATGGGGTCCGCAGACCCTCGGTTTCCCTCGTAAAAGCAAAGCGTAGCATGTACGTCGGCGCTTTGAAATTCAGTTCGGAACATGAAGCCAGTGCTGTACGAAATCTTCTGGCTTCGGGGAATTCCAGAGAAAACACTAGGACACTCTCACGTGGGAAGCACTGGCATGATCCAACCAGAAAGTACAACACGAAATTGTGTGACGTATGGTAACGACAAGCACGTTACCACACATTGCGAGACGTATTCAGAAAGCCACGAACAACACACAGCGGCACATGTCCACCAATCGTTTTGAGCAAGCCTTGTCGCCCAAGGAGTGTGTAGCACTTCCGGCCATCGCACTGTTTAACGTAGACATGTTTTGGCCTGCTGTTGAGGCCACCAGAGTTTTGCGTACTCGCACCAGTCGTGTGTCAGTTCGCTTCTCACACAAGATGCCGCCTAAACGCAATGCAGGCGGCGTGCCAGTTTTGAAATACCTCCAGTAGTTACATCAGCTTCTCTTCTGCAGTGCAAGTTGACGCAGCATCCCAGTGAGATCCTGCGTACGAAGCTGAGCAACATCGAGGACGCAGCGGCCGGCGCGCTCATCGCGGACCATGGGACCTCCAGCAACGAGGCTGACAAGATTGCTCAGGCGCGGCAGGCGGAGAGTGATTCTGATTAGAGCCCGTTGTGCAGATTGGCGCTGTTTCCGACCAGCTTCTCGGACAATTCGGATCTGTACCCGAGCGCCACAATCAGTCCTGACGCTTGTGCGTGCCATTTTTTCGCCTGTTCGGATCTGTGCCAGTTCTCTACAGATCCTTTGGCTGCTCGGATTTGCGTGCGTATTCTCCAGCAGAGTTCGGTGTGCGTGTATGTTCCAATAAATTCGAGCAGATGGCAAACTGACGGCAAATTCAACCTCTACCGCAACAGTCATCCTCATCGCAGCCGTCACAGTTAGCAACATAGCACATCCCAGCACAAAACAACCAGGGCCCTTCTCCCCCCATGTCTCCCGGCATTTCCATCGTCCTACCACGAAGTGTTCCTAGAACCCAAGGATGTTTTAATAACAAACAGTGTTCTTAGAACATAAACCCGAAGTAATAACGCGGACAGGCTCCGCCAGAACTGTTCTGAGAACATGTTGTGGAAACCACACACGATTCTTAGAACATTGTTTGGTACAGTGTCGTTTTCAATACATGCTCCGCGTGCGGACCATGTATTAGAAATAAGGGGTTGATTAATAAATACAAGGATGAGTTTATGCATTGATTTATGAATAAATGAACCGTGGTTTCAAAATCTTATACTTGTTAAACAAAGTCTTATGTATTAAAAACTGCCCTGTGTAGGGGCATAGGCGAGCCATGGACGCTTCGCCACTGCTGGAGCTTCCCTCTTCCCGGCCAAAAGATCGGCTCAGAACGCCCCCCCCGGGCTTCCGGCGGGGCCCATCCGGGGCCGGCTATCCTGGCCTCGGGCGCCGGGCCCCGCACGCCGCTCGCCGCTCTCCTCGAGTGCCGTGCGCTCTCGCGACGCCGCGTTTTTGCTGGGGGGTCGCTCTGGATGCGCCTCCTATCTTACCAGCCTCGAGCTTATCCCTATCCCCAAGATTGACACGCCAAAAGGCGATGACAATCTTAGGGATGCGCCCTCAAAAAATAGGGGATCTTAGGGATGCTCGGGGGCGGACAGGAGGGGGGTGATGACTAGGGGGGGTGGATATCATGGCGGGGGCCATGATATTTCCCCAGATCTCAGGGCGCCTCTTCTTGTTTCATTACGTCCCTGGCCCCCCCGCTGGGCCGCGCACATGCCGCCGGTCATGATTTGCACCCCCCCCCTCTTGGACACCCCCCTCTTGGCCGCTCCCGAGATGCGCCTCCTCTCAGGGAAACGAACTCTATACACCGACGCCTTTTCCGACCCTGCGCCGAAATTCACACAAGAACGCGGATCCTGGTGTATACGGGATCCTGGTGTATACGTGTCTCCTTGTTTCTTTCGGAAAGCGGAGGACAAATAGACACCACACCACCCCGACGTCGTCCCCGACCCTAAAAAAGTCTCGGGATTGAAGAAGCAACCCGCCCCTGGTAATGTGTATGCTCCGGTTTCCGACCTCTCCCTCCACCCTGCCCCCCGCAGCCCTTCCCGTAGGCAAGCTTGTGTCGATTGGGAAAACGGGGCCTGCCTGCCCCGGGCCCCCGGGGGCCCTGCGCAGACGTTTCCGGGGGCCGACGCCGGCCATGGGCCCCGTGAGCGGCCCCTCGGCCGACAGATCGCCTGCCGTGGTCACGTTTCCACAGCTTGCGCAACGCCTCTCGGCATCAAGACAAGCAGGGCACCCTGCCAGCTGCGGTGTCCCCGCGACCGCTGCAAGCCTTTCGGACCAGACGAAAGGGGGGGATTGGGAAAGGGGGGGTACGAAATTGGCTGCATGCAGCTGGTTTTGGCCTCACCAAGGGGCCCATCCCTCGATAGATAGCCGCCTCCGGCGCCGGGAGGCGCCAGGGAAATCAGCTACGTGAGCTGATTTTCAAACCCCCGCTTTGCCATCCCCCCCTTTCGCCCGACCCGAGCCTTCCGTGCGCACACACGCCCAAGAGGCCCAGGGCACACTGGACTGGCAGCGCGGAGGCGGCTTCTTGGCATGGGCCCCCACTGTAACGAAGGGTTGCCTCCAGCGGCCTCCCGCATGGGGTCGGAGCAAGCGGGGTCGGAGGATCGCGCCGCATCGCCGATACATCGCCGATGCATCGACGATGCGTCAGTGATGCATCGGTGATGTGGCGGCGATGCATCGTCGGCGTCGGCGATGCATCGGCGACATCTGCGCGGAGAAAATCGGGCTCCGCATCGAGCCGCATCGGCGGTGCATTGGCGACATCGGCGCATCAAGGAGGCCTATAGAGCCTCGTCCTGAAGCCGTCCGGTGGGTTCCCCCGGGGTCGTCGCCTCGCTGCCTGCTTCGTCGCCTCCGCCTCCTCCACCTCCTCCACCTCCTCCCCCTCCTCCCCCTCCTCCTCCTCCGTCCTCCTCCTCCTCCGTCCTCCTCCGTCCTCCTCCTCCTCCGCCCTCCTCCTCCGTCCTCCTCGTCCTCCTCCTCCGTCCTCCTCCTCCTCCTCCTCCTCCTCCTCCGTCCTCCTCGTCTTCCTCCTCCGTCCTCCTCCTCCTCCTCCTCCTCCTCCTCCTCCTCCTTGGGGCGGGCTGGCTGGCCGGGTCTGCGCCCCGAGGGCGCGCGGAGGGGCCGCCCCGCGGGCGCCCTGTGCGTCGGCGGGTCGCTCGTGGTGCTCCCCCCTGGCGGGTGCCTCGTTTTTTTTATGTTCTTCTCCACCCACGAGCGCGACCGTCCAGTGCACTGGAGAGGAGCCTGAATCGGGTCGGGCGAAAGGGGGGGATTGGGAAAGGGGGGGTTACGAAATTTGCTGCATGCAGCTGGTGTCGGCCTCACCGAGGGGCCCATTCCTCGATACATAGTCGCCTCCGGCGCCGGGAGGCGCCGGGAAAATCAGCTAAGGGAGCTGATTCTCAAACCCCCCCTTTGCTATCCCCCCCTTTCGCCCGACCCGACCCTGGCGGGTGCCTCGTTTTTTTATGTTCTTCTCCACCCACGAGCGCGACCGTCCAGTGCACTGGAGAGGAGCCTGAAGAGGATGCAGAGCTGAGGAGCCTGAAGAGCCCGAGGAGCCAGAAGGGCGTGGGAAGCGAGCGAATTCACCGGCAGCTTCTTCGTCGTCAGCTGTACAGCGATGGCGACAGAGACGGGGCCCTGCAGTGCACTTACATTTTACAGGCCGTTCAGCAAGCGCAGGGAGATCACCAACGCCCGAGCAAAAGAAGACTCAAAGTCTCCGTTTTCATGCAAGTGTCGCGCGGGCGCGCAACTGCTCGTGGCGCGCATCGAGGTCGGAGATTGGGGGTTGAGATCGCAGTGGAACAAAGAGCCCTCCACCGGGAAATCAGTAACGATGTCGTGTTCGTGTTGTTATATACAATATATATATATATATAAATACATATACATATCTATACTAGAACCATCGCGCGCGCTTCGCGCGCGCTCAGGTTCTAGCAGGCCCCAGGCCTTGACGAGTTCACTGCTCCACTGAAGTAGTGGGCCACAGTCCACGCATGTCAATCCGCATTCCGGAAGGCTTTCGGGGAAGATGGTTACGTACGGGGGCAGAGGCTGGATGAATCGGGTTCCCAAAAGGCCTTATGGGAATATGGGTTTGGGGGGGCGTCTTGGGGAGCCTGTTGGGGCGTGCCGTCGTCGTCGTCGTAATGTCGTCGTCGCCTCTTGGAGCGCGCCGTCGTCGTCCTCGTCCTCGTCTTCGTCGTTTCGTCGTCTTCGTCGTTGTCGTCGTCGGTTCAAGAGGGCACTTGGGGCAACTTTGTGCGAAACGATCCGCGGAGGGCCGCGAGAAGGCAATCAGACATGTTCCCAGCCAACTTCCCAGAGCTCTCCGGTAGCGTGATGGTACTTCGGAGCCTCCGGAGACTCTCGGGCCCATGATGAATCATGTCCCCGGAAGGGTTGCTGGGTAATTATACATTGTTTCTTCGGGTGTGCTGGGGGGCCTCTTGGGCGTTCCCTGGGGGCCCCTTGGGGGCGTCCGGGAACTCTCGGGCCCATGATGAGCCATGTCCCCAGAAGGCTTTCTGGGGACACGTTTTCTTGGAGTGTGTTGGGGGGCCTCCTGGGCGTTCCCTGGGGGCCCCGTTGCGGGCCGCTTGGGGCTGGGGGGCCCTCTTGGGCGCCGCACGGTGCCTCGTGGGAGCCGCTGGGCTGCCTCCGGGGGCCTGCTGGGGGCCCCCCAGGGCCAGAGGGCTCGAAAGATCGGTTGACGTTCCAGGACGGATTCAAGAGGCTCCCCAAGAGGGCCCTGGGAGGCGAAATCCACTCATTTTCCGAGGGTTCTTCAAGGACTTTGGGGTTCTCGCGTTTCCCGCTTCCAAGGCGCTCCCTCACGGCCCCACGGGGCCACGACGAGGGCCCCACCCACGACGGCCCAGGATGCCCCCCAGACAACCCAAGTGTGCCCCAAGAGGGGGCCCAGGAGGGGGTCCAGGGTTAAGTCGGGCGTGTCCCCCCTACAGGGGAATTTTCGACGAAAAATAAAAAAGAACCCAAGAATGCCCCAAAAAGGTCAACGAATAATCAAAAATCGTCCCCAGGCTATTTTTGGAATACTTTTTGATTATTTTTGGGGTCAGAGTGCGGGGGCCGAACGGTCATTCATTGTCCCTGGGTGCGTGGCTGAAGTGGGAGTCCGCGGTGCGGATTCTTGTTGTTGTTTGTTGTTTGTTGTTGTTTGTTGTCGTCGTCCCACCCGCAACCCGCCCCGCGACCACCCCGCGACCCACCCGCGACACACCCGCGACCCACCCGCGACCCACCCCGCGACCCACCCCGCGACCCACCCCGCGACCCACCCCGCGACCCACCCGCGACCCACCCGCGACCCACCCCGCGCGACCCACCCACCCCGCGCGACCCACCCCGCGACCCACCCCGCGACCCACCCGCGACCCACCCGCGACCCACCCTGCGACCCACCCCACGACCCACCCCGCGACCCACCCGCGACCCACCCGCGACCCACCCCGCGACCCACCTTCGACCCAAACCACGTTCAAGGTACAAACCACTATTTTCGGCGCCTGCGGCGGGCATCTTTTGCATTCCCTCCAGGTGGAGAGCCCGCGACCAACTCGCGACCAACCCGCGACCCAAACCACGTTCAGGGTACAAACCACAGGTTTCGGCGCCTGCGGCGGGCATCTTTTGCATTCGTTTCAGGTGGAGAGCCCGCGGCCCACCCGCGACCACGTTCAGGGTACAAACCAAATTTTTCGGCGCCTGCGGCGGGCATCTTTTGCATTCGTTCCCGGTGGAGAACCCGCGGCCCACCCGCGACCCAAACCACGTTCAGTGTACAAACCAATTTTTTTGGCGCCTGCGGCGGGCTGCTTTTGCATTCCTTCCAGGTGGAGGTGGAGAGCCCGCGACCCACCCGCGACCCAAACCACGTTCACTGAACAAACCAATGCCGCACAAGCGCGGCGGCGGATTTTTGCATGCCGTCTGAGCCCGCAACGACCTCTTCAAGCCCCGCGCATCCACACCAGCCCGTCCAGCAACTTTGCCCTGGCGAGTTGCCTTGATCAGAGAAGTCGGGGAGCATAAAGTGGAAAAAAGGATTGCGTTGCCGTTATCTTGGGAAAGGAGGGGGAGGCAGGAGGAGTAAACAGGGGACGAGGAGGACGCGGAAGAAGAGAGGATGTAAGGAGAATGTGGAGAAAGAGGAGGAGGAGGAGCAGGAGGACGAGGAGGGGGAGGAGGGGGAGGAGGAGGAGGAGGAGGACGAGGAGGGGGAGGAGGGGATGATGATGATGATGGACGACAATGGGAGGACGATGATGGAGGCCGATGAGGGGGAGGACGACAATGGGAGGACGATGATGGAAGGACGAGGGGGGGAGAGGGAGGACGAGGAAGAAGAGGAGGAGGAGGAGGACGAGGTGGAGGAGGAGGATGACGATGACGATGAGGACGAGGACGAGGACGAGGAAGAGGAGAGGAGGAGGAGGAGGAGGAGGAGGAGGAGGAGGAGGAGGAGGAGGAGGAGAGCGCCATCGACAGGGAAGGTGGGGGCCACGAGGTCCGCCGGCTCGACGACGCCCGCGTCGCCCGCGCCCGCCCCCTCACTCCTATCCGCAATTGCGGGGTGCTACGTATTTTTTATTTTTCGTCGAAAATCCCCCTGTAGGGGGACAGGCCCGACTTAACCCTGGACCCCCTCCTGGGCCCCCTCTTGGGGCACACTTGGGTTGTCTGGGGGGCCTCCTGGGCCGTCGTGGGTGGGGCCCTCGTCGTGGCCCCGTGGGGCCGTGAGGGAGCGCCTTGGAAGCGGGAAACGCGAGAACGCCAAAGTCCTTGAAGAACCCTCGGAAAATGAGTGGATTTCCCCTCCCAGGGCCCTCTTGGGGAGCCTCTTGAATCCGTCCTGGAGCGTGTTGAAGTCGGCCTTGAGGGCATCTTGGGCGCCTCCGGGCCCTCTTGGGACCGTCTTGGGCCCTCTCGGGACCCCCTTAGCCTGTCGTGGCCTGCTTCGGGGCTGGCCAGGGCCGCCTCGGGACCCCTCCGGGCCCCTTCTTGGGGCACACTTTGGTTGTCTGGGGAGCCTCCTGGGCCGTCTTGGGGCCCTCTTCGTGGCCTCGTGGGCCGTCTCTGAGCGACTTGAGGGCCTCCGAGGCCGTGAGGGAGCGCTGGGAAGCGGAAAACCCGAGAACGCCAGAATCCTTGAAGAACCCTCGGAAAACTCATGGATTTCGCCTCCCAGGGCCCTCTTGGGGAGCCTC
>CAUYUJ010016190.1:65000-105000 GCA_963575745.1 Prorocentrum cordatum | reverse complement strand
AGTGCAGGGTGGTTCCTTTTCAAACTGGGGCTTTCTCCTCTGAAGATTTCTGTAACCACTTCTCGACCGAGACATTGTACAGCCGACGCTGCGGGAGGGAGTCGGCGCAGGATCTTTTCTGAAACTAAGGTATCCAGGAGTGTGAGCCTCCCAGAATGGGTCGGAGAGTAGATGAGGTCGGAGGATCGCGCCGCATCGCCGATGCATCGGCGATGCGGTTCGATGTGGAGTTCGATTTTCTCCACGCCGACGTCGCCGATGCGTCGCCGACGTCGGCGACGCATTGCTGATACATCGCCGATGCATAGGCGATGCGGCGTGATCCTTCGACCCCATCTGCTGGGACCCCATCTGGCATGCCCAGAGAACAGGGGGAGGAGGGGGAGGTGGAGGAGGAGGAGGGGGAGGAGGAGGAGGAGGGGAAGGAGGGGGAGGAAAAGGAGGAGGAGGAGGAGGGGGAGGAGAAGGGGAGGAGGAGGAGGAGGAGGGAGAGGAGGAGGAGGAGGGAGGAGGAGGAGGAGGAGGAGGAGGAGGGGGTGGAGGGGAAGGAGGGGGAGGAGAAGGAGGGGGAAGAGGAGGAGGAGGGGGAGGAAGAGGAGGGGGAAAGGAGGAGGAGGAGGAGAAGGGAGGAGGGGAGGAGGTGGAGGAGGAGGAGGGGAAGGAGGGGGAGGAGGAGGAGGAGGAGGAGGGGGAGGAGAAGGGGGAGGAGGAGGAGGAGGAGGGGGAGGGGGAGGAGGGGAAGGAGGGGGAGGAAAAGGAGGGGGAAGAGGAGGAGGAGTGGGAAGAGGAGGAGGGGGAGGAGGAGGAGGAGGAGGAGGAGGAGGAGGAGGAGGAGGCCTCAAGGATATCCTCCGCAGCCCAAAAGGGCGTCCTCGGAGCGGGCCTCGTGCGCCGGCCGAGGGTGCCGGTCGGTCCCGCCGGCTCGCACGGCCAACCCTCACGGCAGGGGGCAGGGCAGAGTTCAGGAGGGAAAACAACGCACAGACACAATTAATCGTCGATTCCCCAGAAAATACGCGAAAATGTGGGAAGTGGGGGGGAAGGCAGCAGCCAAGAAAGTATGGGAGAATGTGGGCAAGCCTGTTATTTGTGTGTATTTATTTATGTGTCCCAGGGCCCCTTCAAGAACACGGTGTGGGGAGCTCCTCGACCCCCATCCGCAGACGCGCTAACGGTGTGTTAGCTGACGGCGAAGTAGCAAAAGTAATTGTAGGAAGGCGTGGTTCGTGGCCGAACCAATTGTAGGACATCGTGGCTCGTGCTTTCCTCCACTTCGCTGCGTCGCTCTCGCTCGACACATTTGCACAGTCGAAATGTAGGACCGTGTGGTTCGTGATTTCCTACAGTTTGTTCTGCGCGAGCCTGGTGTCACCCAACATCGCCGTTAGCGCGGCCTTGGCCCATGGGTTCCATGGCAAGTCATGCCATGTCGGTAGTTCTTGTACCGGCTGGCACGACTGGTTGCGTGACCGACGTACTCAGATGCATAAGTACATCGCGGGTCATGCGGCACCAGCAAAACAGTACGTGGTATGGTGGCACCGCGGTAAACCCTGGATTAGGTGCTACAAGAAACAAGAAGCCAAGCTGGATATCCAAACGCACGACTCCAGTAATGGCCGACCCGTCTTCGCGGACTGGGCGATGACGTGCGCACAGTCTACCGACGCCCCAAGCAGTCTCGCCGTTCCCAAAGCGGCGGTCTCGCGGCTGCCCAACTTGTCGACGACAAGCACGACATGTATCCCCCCTGGGAGGGCCTTGATTTCGTCCATATGGTTCTCGCAATCGGGGGGGGCGGCCATCGGACGAGGCATTGGGCTCAGTGCGAAGCCACGCCGCCTGCGGCCACGTCGACCACGACGACCACGCTCGACAGCGACGTGCGACGTGGCGATCGCCCACCGTCCCCCGGCTCCTTGCTTCCCTCCCTCCTGCCCAGCTTCCCCCGCGCGCCCCAGAGTTGTTTTCTTTGGTCGGTGTCTGTTTTTAAAGCTGGCCACCTCTCAGGAAGGAGTCGCCGTCATGATGATGATGATGATGATGATGTTGATGATGATCATGATGACGATGATGATGATGAGGGTGAAATGGAGACTGATCCTGTTGACGATGAGGGTGCGGATGTTGATGATCAGTATGATGAAGATGATGTTAGGTTGATGACGATGAATATGATGTTGCTGCTGCTGCTGCTGATGATGATGATGACGATGCTGATGATGATGATGATGATGATGACCACGCTGGTGATGTTCATGATGAGGGTGAAAGGGAGACTGATTATGTTCAGGATGAGGGTGCAGACTCTGATGATGAGTTTGATGATGATGCTGATGATGATGGTGCTGATGATGATGACGATGCTGATGATGATTATTATTATGATGATTATGAGGGTAGTGGTGATGATGCTGCTGTTGTTGTTGATGCTTTGATGTTAAATATATGCTCTCGATTACGATGATGGTCACCAGGAACGGTATAATGCTGACCCTGGTGATGATGATGATTCTGATTATGATGATGATGATGATGATGGTGATGGTGATGGTGATGGTGATGGTGATGATGATGATGATGATGATGCTGATGATGATGATGATGATGATGATGGGTATGAAAAGTTCAAAACCGCCGCGCGCTCAGGCCTTGACGGCGCAGCGGCCTATTGGACGCGCCCCCCCACGTCCGAGGCTTCGGACAGAGGGCCCGTCGATGGCGGCGCTGCTCGGCCATACCGCAGGCGTGCTCCAGCCGAGGCGCTAATGGTGGTTGGCCAGCTTGCGGGGAGAAGATCAATCACCATCCGAAGGAGCCGCACGCCGCCATCTGCTGCCCACCGCCGCTGCTGACGTTCTCGATGCACTGCTCGAGGAGGCACTGTCACAGGGCCAGGAGTCCTACCCAGCGACATCGACCACATGCCATGGCCCGATGACACTTTCAGTTCACCCTCGGGCGATGCAGCGCCACAAGAGGCCACGCCACTGCCATCCGACGCTGCACCGCACGCGTCTACCGCAGACCGCGGGAGAAGGCCTGCCTCCTTCTCCCTCGGCACGGGCGGCGAGGGGCAAAGCCTGTCGCCTTCCCCCTCGCCAACTACCGACCAGCACCAGCAGCAACGCGCCATCGATCCCACTTACCAACCGAGCGTCGTCAATCGTTGGTTGGAACCTTCTCACACTCAGAAGCGCTCCTGGCAGGATCGACGATATCGGTGATACATTTCGACGCTGCCAACCGATGATGGTCGTGATCGCTAAGATCCCACAGCCCGCACCAGACGCCCCCCACCACACCGAATTATCGTCCGCGCATCATTGGATACATGTTGATTAAGACCCTTGGCTTCTATACTAACGCTCCGGCGGGATGTAGCATCGGCCTTTCGGGGAAAAGCGTCCGCACGTCAGACATCTGCAGAATTATGCACCCTGGACACGAGCTGCGCGGACGAGGGGGGATGGTCGAAGTACTTCGTGAGCTGCGAATCAGATACGTTGCTGCATACTACGCCCACCAGCCCGCAGGTGGACCAGCTAAGACACGACCATGGGAGGAGGGCTGCATGCGATTGCGGGCTTGGCTCATGAAGGCGATAACCGAATGCCCAGCTCGCACGGCCCCCATCATCTTTACAGATCCCAATCAGAGCCTGGGAGAGCGAGCCAACAAGATTGTTGCCGACGCCGCAGTAGGCCCGTGCCACGCGGGCGACGAGAGCGAGTTCGGCCGCCACGTCCACAACCAGCTAATGTGTCACGAGCTCTCGGCGTTCAATCTTCACGCGGACGTCGGACGCACCTACTTCGGCCCACGGGGGGCCCCGTTCCCGCATTGACTACTTCATTGGACACCACAACCTGCAGGATATTACTCACAGCATCACATTGGATTGTAAGGCGCATAGACGAGCACGAGGATTGGAACACGTGCCCGACCACATTCCCATGATACTGCGAATGCGGACGCCGACAAATGCGACGAATCCATTGGAGACACGAATAACATGGGATTTGGGGGCAGTGGCTGCAGGATTGCAGCAGCAATACTTACACACTTGATACGCGCGACGGCAGAACAACAATTATTACTCTCGCGAAGGTTGTAGACCACACTGGCGCACACAAGCTCAACTGGACCGACTCCGGCTACTACGCCAGCGCGCCCAGGCGCGCGAGCGAGGCGTACTTTTCAACTCGCGAGTGCTTCGCGACCATCAAGCCAGACAACGAACCCATCAAAATGGATGAACCATTGGTGGCGCGTGAGCCTCGACAGCGACATTAGACAAGCATGGGCTTCGCGCGACTTGTCATGGCTGTCACGTTTGACCCCGTGTCGAGTTGGCCGTCGAGCGGGACCGCGGGGGTGCCTTTTGTTGCATCTCTTCCTCCAGCGCGACCTTCGGCATGCGAGTGCAAACAGGCGCCGGCAGCTGACGCGACCAACGGTGGGGCGACGGCGACCAAGGCATATTCCAGCATGTACATCGACGACGCATCGGCGATCTCACGACTGTTGGAAAAATGACACCACGTAACCGATTGGCGACAATTTTGGCGCACCCACCATCGAGGACCTCGAGGAAGCCACGCCGAACTACAAACGATTCAGAAACGCATCTGGCGCGAGAGCCGACGAATACACAACCCACCCTGGGCCTGGCCTATCGAGCTGGCGATCATGATGCTCACGCCGAAGTTTCTCGCGCGACCTGGGCCAGATCGCACAGGTCTGGGGGTGGGCGCCGCGTTCAGATACAGCCGCTGCTGGAAGAGCTTCCTCGACCTGATCGACGGCGACTCCAACTGGACGATCACACGTGCTACAAAGTGACATTGGCTTTCGTCCAACTAATTATCGGCGCATGTGAGACGCGCCGCGGGGGCGCCAGCTCAAGCCCGCGCAAACCACGCCATCGCGATCGGCAAGATAGGCAAGGTCCCAACAGGGCGCCCTGTTCGGGATATACATCAGCGCGTGCAGCTTCTTCATTGTGTTGATTATTGCTGGCGCCTTTCTTCGAATCGGATTGACTGAGCACGGGCCCTTGCGCGGTGCGCCGTCGTGGGCCCGCGGAGGCATGCGTTCCCAGCGACGCGAAGGTCGCGCGCTCATCGCGAAACTGATGGTCTGGGAGCTGAGAGCAGCATGCATATCTTTCCTGGCCGAGGGCTATGGCGCGCGCAATGCCCTCGCCACGGGCGATCATGCCCGACTCTTTGTCGCGCGCGCGGTGCCGAGGCAGTTGTCTTCATTCGGGCTCCCAGCGCTACCCTCGCACTTCGGTTCGGCACGAGAGGAAGGATGAGGAGCTGGAGCGAACCCCAGCTTTCAACGCGATCAGTTTACCCATTAGTGGAGGACTGGGAGGGCTTTTTCAAGTGGCGCGCCCATTCACCGAGCAGGCTCTCCGCGGGCACTGGGGCGCCTTCGCCGACGACTTACGAAATATTAGATTGGTGCCCGACGGGGCCGCCCACCAGGTTTTGCTGCTAGATGAGATCGACCGCGCGAGCTTACCCCGGGAACTACAACGCGGGGGGCTGGCCTAGCCAGCCGATCGGCCACTAAAGAAGCTGAGCGACTTATCCTGGGTAAGGCTGTCCAAGAGCTCACGCGCATGGGAGGGCGCCTGCGCGTATCTTTACACTCGCAGCGTGCACTGCACGAACGTATCATATCAGGCAACATAGGCCGGGCTCGGCTGGGCGACTACTGGTTCTCCACGCGTCACCAGGGCCCTGATGATCATTCTCGATCGACGACGACGCTCCAGATTTTTCGAGGGCGGCAAGTGGCCCCCACTGCAATCGAACTTGTAGCGCCGCGTCCCAGATGGTGGCAGAACATCGTCAGCAACGCCAGCCACCATGGTCAGTTCCTCGCGGTCTTTTTTGGAAGATATGTGATTTTGAGAAGCAGGCGGTCACATGCAACCGACCTGCGTCTGTCTCCACCCCCAATGAGCAGGGCGAAATTGACGAGCGCGCTCATCCATGGGCGCGCCAGCTCTCGGCTGACCTCGAGCGCCTCATTTCGCATCGATGGCGACATTCGTGACGCTGTTATTCTATGTGATATTCAGCCGCCACGCGCAGGCACCTGGACGGGCCGGCGGACCCCCCCCCCTCGAGGGAAACGCGATCTCTGAGACCGCCCCGCCCCAGAATCAGCAGGCTCAGACCGACGTTGGCGATGACTTCCTTCCTTCTCTCGGATGCGGACTCCCTGGGCGCGGTCTCCGGTTTGGTGCAATGCGACAGTTGGTAAATCATCAAATTAAAAAGCGAAGCTGAAGGACGCGGACAGCCCCAAATATTTACAGCCCTACAGTATGACAACAAGTGCATTGCATGCAATACGACATTCTCCAACGTGGACCATGTTGTACGACGCTATCGACGATCGTGGCTACATAGCAGGTGCATCGCGGAACTCACACACCATGTATATACATGGGCTTCTACAACATGTACGACATGTCCTATAGCTGAGCATCAAGCGGATTCGACATGCATCCCTGAAGATTCCGATCCTGAGGAGCTACGGCAACGCGCAGCCACCCACATTCCTCCGTCGCCATCGGGTTCGCTACTCAAGGCCGCTTCTCGTAGGGACGCTGTTGGCTCCGCCGCGCAACATTCGAGCGGGCTCCCCACGGCGCCGCCCCCGCCGCGTCTCCTACGAGCGGCGGGGGACACGTTGGCGGCCAGGCGCGAGCTGAGACGCGCTGTCGACCGACGCCCGCTGCCTGCTCGCGCGAAGGCCCTTGATCCTGCGAAACCAGTCAGCGCCGGCGCCTCGAGAGCAACGACGACAGCAAGCGCGGCGGCCCGAGCCCCAGCGTCGACGCGACCAGCAGCGGCGACCGCGACACTACCTCCACCATTTGCTGCGCCCCAGCGCGAAGATGCCAGAGAGCGCGGTGGACGAGGCGAATGCGAAGGCTCTACCCTCCGCGAGGGCTGCGCGGCGCCACCCTCTGAGCCCCCCCCCCAGGCCTCGCCGGCATCTGGGCCGAGCTCGGGGGGGGGCCTAAGGATCGCCACCAGCGGCCATGCCCGGGCGCGCGGGCCCTCCGCCGCCTCGAGGAGCAGCGGCAGCGACAGTGGAGGGCGAGGGCGAGGAGGACGGCTACCGACGCAGGAGGCCGAAGCGCCAACGCGGGAGGAGAGAGAGCCCGCCGAGGCAAGCATCTGGTCAAGACATTGAGCAGCAAGGACAATAACCTACTGGCGCTCCCCCAGGCGACACTCAAACTCGTGCAACAGACGGCCCCCTCCGTCTCGATAGACACATGCACGATGCCGACGAATCACAACATGGTGATCGAGATCACCGAGGAGCTCGATGGGGCACAAAGGATTGCTCGCGTCTCCCCGCGCGCAGGGGGCCGAGGGCAAGAGGGGGGCGGAGGACATCGGCCCCCCCGCAACCAGCTTAGCGCCGGCGGCCTTAGAGGGCCTGATGATGTGCGACGTCGGCGGCGCGGCGAAGAACGACGTCGAGGCGCTTCTTTTGAAGCGCTGCCTGGCAGAGGCGGCGGCGGAGCCCAGCGTCGACAGAGCTGGCCTGCCGGGGCCGCAACGAAGGTCATAGTCGGCGCCCCCGGCCGGCAGGGGCGGTCTCTCATGGTCGCGAGGGCCGAGGGCGCAGCGATTCACCGCAAAGGGGTGGCGCCAGCGGGCTGGTTCGAGGGCGAAGTGGGCCGCTGGCTCGAGACGATCAGCGCGTGAACGAGATACCGATCACATTTGTTAGTGGTGGATTTCTGCCAGCCGCGCGCGCCGCCCCTACCCGCATTGCCGCGCCCAGGTCGGATGGGGGGGGGGCGAGCAGCTGCTAGGGCAGCTTGCCGATCCGGAGCCGCTCTCTGACGAATGCGAGGCCGAAGATCTCGCGGCAGCTGAATGTCATGATAAAGTTGCCCCCGCATGCCGCCAGTCCTCGCTGTGCCGGCACCCTCGCAGGCACCGCGTACCGAGCAGCGCTCGAGAGCCACAGCTCTCTGCGACGACCCTCGCCTCATGCAACTTTGGCATGCGCAGGATATGTTAATCAGGATAGGGATGTGGATGCTGCTGGTGCTTCCGACGGAGGTGGAGGTGATGTTGCTGATGTTGCCGCTGATTGATATTATGTGGTGGCTGCTGGTGACCATGTTGATGCAGATGTTGCTGATGGTGCTGACGATGCGAACTTTGATGGTGATGGTGGTGGTGGTGATGATGGTGGCCATGACGGTGACGATGGAGACGATGACGACGCCGACGTCGATTATGATTATGATGCTGTTGACGATGATGTTGTTGCTGAGTCCGCTGATGATGATGATGCTGGTGTATCACGATGACGATGGTACTACGGATGACGATGGTTATGCTGATAATCATGATGGCGAGGCTGGTGAGGATGGTGAAGATCGTGCTGCTGTTGCTGACGATGGTGAGGGTGCAGGTGCTCACGATGACGAGGAGCATGATGGTGGTGCCGCTGATGGTGCTACTGAGGACGCTGCCGATGATTATGGTGCTGTTGACAATGCTGATGGTGAGGATGATCATGAGGCTCAGGATGGTGACGATGATGTGGATGATGATGCAAATGATGACGACGGCGGCGACGATGATGATGGGAATGCTGGTCATGTTGCTGGTGAGTATGATGGTGATGATTATGCTGATGCTGATGAGGAGGAGGGGGAGGAAAAAGACGAGGTCTCCAGAGGTCGGCGGAGGTTCGCAGGCCTTCGGTGGGGACACAGGCCCACGATACACCAGACGGCTAAACTATTTGGTGGACCCACGGACCAACTGATCATGACATTACTGTGATGATGATGGTTATAAATAATGTTATCGGTGGTGTTGGTAGTGATGTTTACGACTGCTGTGGTGTTGGTGTTCTTGTTTTTTTGTGGATGGTGTTGCTGATGGTGGTGGCCGTGATGGTCAAGGCCGGCCCAGCGAATGCCAACTAACGACCTACAATATTGTTCCTGGAAGTGCCTCCTCGACTCCTCCTCCTCCTCCTCCTCCTCCTCCTCCTCTTTCTCCTCCTTTTCCTCCTCCTCCTCCTCCTCCTCCCTCATTCCCCCGCTTCCTCCTCCTCCTCCTCCTCCTCCTGCGTCCTCCTCTTCGGTCTTCGGAGGTCCTCATCCGCCTGCTCATCTCCCTCCCCCTCTCCCTCCCCCCGATCCTGCTCCCCCCGATCCTCCTCCTCCCCGCCCCCCTCGGCCCGCCAGATCGAGCGGTGGCACCCCGAACTCGAGGCGCCGCTGCCCGCTCCGCCGGCGGGGGCGGGGCGCGCGGGGAGGGGGGAGGGCAGAGGAGGAAAGGAGGGCAAAAGGAAAGCGAGGAGGAGTAGGAGGAGAGGAGGAGGAGGAGGAGAAGCAGGACGAGGAGGTGGAGGAGGAGGGGGAGAAGGAGGAGGAGGGGAAGGAGGAGGAGGAAGAGGAGGAGGAGGAGGAGGTGGAGGAGGAGGAGGTGAAGCAGGAGCAGGAGCAGGAGGAGGAGGAGGAGGAAGAGGCTTGGAGGAAAGGGATGAGGAGGCGGAGGCGGAGGCGGAGGAGGAGGAGGAGAAGGAGGCGGAGGAGGAGGTGGGCGGTGAGGAGTGGGAGGGCGAGGGCGAGGGCGAGGAGGAGGAATAGGAGGATGAGGAGGAGGAGGAGGAGGAGGAGGTGGAGGACAAAGAGGGGTCGTTTCTCACCATCCCTGCTGCTGCCACATGAGCGGAGCAGCACGTCGCTTTGTCCTAGTCTGCGGCCCGTGCGATCTTCTACGGAGGTTCCAGTTGCTGCGGTGAACGTGGCCTGGATGCGCATGCCACGTGCGAGGAGGAGGACAAATGGGGAGGCTCCGTAGCCATGTTGGCTCAAGGTCGAACCGCTGGCCCTGGCGGCGTGAGCTTGTGTGCAGCCAAGGGGCTGGCTCCGACCGATTCAGGCTTAGAGGAGGCCAGATTTTGCGCACGATCCACCCTGCTCGCAGGGACGTTCGTTCGTCCACAACGGTGTTTCCTGTGCGCTTTACTCGCCCAGTCAGTTTACCTCTCGAAGGGAAGTCTTGCAGACCCAGTGGTTTTGCCAAAGACGGCGCGATGTCAGCCGATGCACCTTTTCTCATGCTCCTGTTGCTGGTTTGCAAGGTGCAGGTGCTCCTCGGCCAGGCGGTGGAGGGGGCCCGCGCACATCCTGAAGCCCCTGACCGTAAGTTGCCTTGTCGCGCAGGTGGTGGGACAGGAAGCGGAGACCATCTGACGCCAGGGTACGTCAAGAATCCTGAAAGTTCTAGGAGCCGCCCACATTCCCCGAAGGCGAGAAGTGGGTCTACGAGACTCGCAAGCACGTGGACGAGTTTGAGAGGAAGCTGCTCATGTGCATCCCCCCCCCTCCTCTTCCTCCTCTTCCTCCTCCTCTTCCTCCTCCTCCTCTCCCCTCCTCCTCCTCCTCTCCCCTCCTCCTCCTCCTCCTCCTCCTCCTCCTCCTCCTCCTCCTCCTCCTCCTCCTCCTCCTCCTCCTCCTCCTCCTCCTCCTCCCCCTCCCCCTCCGCCTCGTCCTCCTGCCCCTCCCCCCGCCCCCCCCCCTCGAGGCTCAGGCTCGGGCCGTTTTCCCGTGTCCGCCCCCCGCTCAACGCGCGTTGCACCTTGTGTCCAGGAGTCCTGCGGTTCACTGGCCAAACAAGTGGAAGTACGAATGGGTTTTGTTGAGAACCGTCAGGCGAGGCTCGAACGTTACAGGAAAGCCTTGGAGAACAGTATCAAGGCCTCTGAGGAGATGCTCGGCATCATGACAACGGAGGCGCCCGACATCAAGATTGGTTTCGGCTCACATCGCGAGCCCAACCCCTCGTTCATTGTCACCAGGTGCAGGAAGTTGGGTCTGAGAGCCCCAAGCGAAGCGCTCCGGTATTGAATTCAAAAGTGGTGCTGCGCTTGCCTCGCGCAGGACCTAGGCCGGCCGCGTGTGCTTCAAGCGCGGTCCTGGAGACTGGCATCGCTCAGAAGTCGCCGATGCAGACGGTCGTTGGTTCGAGCTGCACGTTGATCCCGGTAAGTCGACAGCCCAGATGCGGTCAGGGGTCCCCCTCCAAGCAGTCAGAAGAAGCGGGTTGCGCTCGCAGAAGTGGTTGCGCCCGCCCTTGTCTCGCAGGCTGCAGCACCAGTTCAGTGGAGTCTTTAGCGCAGAGATGCGCGCGTAGGCTGGTGGGCCCACGTCGAGTCCGCCAGCAGATGCCCCCGCCTCTTCCCCGTTTTCTCTGGGCCCCCAAGACCGAGGTCTCCGCCCATTGCGATTCCGACCAACCCGTCGGCGTGTTCCAGGCGCGCACGAATTTCCAGGCCCTCTGGGTCATCTGAGTCTGTAGGATCTTACAGCTTCCCTCTTTCCCTCGGGACGCCGGGGCCTCTGGGTGCCACTCGCTCCTAGGCTTTGTCCCCGCCCTACGTGGCTCACCGCGTCTTGTTGGAACGCTGGAGCTCTATGTCATCATTCAGGGGTGTCTGAGAGTCAGGAGGAGGAGGAGGAGAAGGAGGAGGAGTTGCCGCCTTTTTTCCTGACTTCAGCTGCCTGGGGCTTGAATTCCCGACGGCCGTCGAGCTGAACGTCTGGGTCGAGGCGGAGGGAGGGGGGCTCGAGGCCCCAGCTCGCGCCCGGGGAGACAGTCCAGATTGCTCACTGCAGCACATCCACAACCATGACATTACGGCCAGGAGGAGAGACAGACTCATCGACCGTACCTCAGCAGGCTAGACGGCCGAGCGCGCAAGTCCCGAGACGACGCTCGTCATCGTTCGCGGCGGCTCCAATTTCTCTGCCGAGCCGCCCATGCTGCTTCGAGCTTGACGGCCCCGCGCGGCAGGGGCAGTTTCAGGCTCGGAGCACACATGCCTCACGCCACACCGTTGCCCCAGCAGCGACCGCGTGACGAAGCCATCCGCGCGCGGTCCACGCGCCCCCCCGTTCGATCGCAAGCGGGCTTGCGCCTGCTGGGGGAGGGGCCCTTTGGGCCACGCATTCCCTCGCGGGGGGGGGGGGGGGGCTTGTTCCGGGGATGCTGCCCAGAACGCCCTCGCAGTTCCTTTGGCTTCGCCCCCGGCTTCGTCTGGTCTCGCTTGGTTTGGCCCGGTTGGGCGGCGCAGACCTCCTGACATCCTCGAAACGCGCTTGGTTTCGCCCCTGGTTGCTCTTGGTTTCGGCCCGGTTTCGCTTGCGACGCCGTCGGAAGTTGCTTGGTTTCGCCTGGCTTGGGCGCGGTTTCGCCCGAGACGTCCTTGCAATTTGCCCGGTTTCGCGTGGTTTCGGCCTGGCTTCACGTCCTCGGAATATGCTTGGGTTCGCTTGGTTTCAGCGCTGTTTCGGCTGCGACGCCCTCCCAAATTGTCTGGTTTGCCCTGGTTTGGCCGCGGTTTCGCTCGAGACGTCCTCGCAGGGTGCCCGGCTTGGCTGTGGCTCGGGCGCGGCATCGTCTGGCGTAGTCTGGGCGAGTTTCGGCGCGCCTCGGGTCCGGCGTCGCCCGCGGGGGGCCCTCGCGGCGTCTCTGCTGCGAAGTGGCGCGCCGCGCGCGCATCGGGCGAGACCTCTGCAGTTGGCCCGCTCTCGGGCGCGCCTCCTGCGCCGCAGGCGGCGGCGCCTCTGTGGCGGCGGCGGCGACCTCGTTGTACTCCGAGTGGAGCTTCGCGGCCACGGCGTCGATCTCCTGCCGGAACTCTGCGGTGAAGGCCAGGCCGCGGAACTTGGCTTCGACAAAGGCTGCGAGGGCGTCGGCTGCTGTCTCGGTCGGGACGTGATTCGCCACGGCCGCCGTCGCTGCAACCTTGATCTGGGCTTGCAACTACTGGATCCCTGTCCAGATCTCAGAACACTCCTTGGCCACCTGCGTGTACTGGATGCTGAACTCCCTTTTTTGTCCATGTATTATTGCGCGTCATGCTGCTTGCCCGCGAGGCGCTCCCGCTGGACCGTGAGCTGGGCGTTGAGACTCTGCGTCTGCTGATCTGCCAACTTGGACGCCAAGGCCGTTGCCTTGGCCGCCTTGAGCTCCGCCTGCGCTTGGTTGTAGTGCTGGCCGTCCACTCCCTCGATTCTGCGCCAGAAGACGACCGCCTTGATGCAGAGGGCGACTGGGTCCAGGTCTGTGGCACCGTCGGGCTCGTCTGCAGCGCTGTCATCGAAGTGGGCGTCGGTTCGAGACCATATGTTGGCTCTGCTCTTCGATGAGGGTCACGAAGAGGCGGGTGGGCCGAGGTAGCAAAATTGGCTCCGCATCTCATACAATGGCGGTGCTGAAGATCGGCCCAGGACCATCCCCCGCAAGATGGTGTCGAGTAGACCATGTAACCTCTCTTGGCATGTGATTGGCTCTGGACGTGCGACGGTCACGCCCCTCACGGTCGCGACGGCTGGCCCCAGCGGCCGGCTCATCGCGCACCATGCCGCCTGCACCAACAGCCAGGCACAAGCGAGGAGGCGGCGGCTATGGCGGTGGCCCCGCGGGGCTGCTAGAGACAAATTCGTGGCGGTAAAAGCTGGCCGAGGCAGCCAGGCCTGAGGAAGGGGCTGCCCTTCCACCTCGACCTCGGGCCTCTGGAACAGGGACGGGGAGGAGTCCCGTCTTGAGCCAAAATGGCTACGGGGGAGGAGGAAGAGGAGGAGGAGGAGGAGGAGGAGGAGGAGGAGGAGAAATAGGGGGAGGAGAGGGGAGGGAGGAAAGAGGAGGAGGAGGAGGAGGAGGAGGAGGGAGGCGGAGGAGGAGGAGAGGAGGAGGGGAGGGGGGGTGAATGAGGAGGAGGAGGGGACGATAAGAAGGAGGAGTAGGACGGGACGAGTAGGAGAGGAGGAGGAGGAGGAGGAGAGAGGAGGAGGAGGAGGAGGAGGAGGGAGGAGGAGAGAGGAGGAGGGAGGAGGAGGAGGAGGAGGAGGAGGAGGAGGAGGAGGAGGAGGAGGAGGAGGAGAGGAGGAGGAGGAGGAGCAGGAAGAGGAGCAGAAGGAGGAGCAGCAGGAGGAGGAGAGGAGGAGGAGGAGGAGGAGGAGGAGAAGGAGGAGGAGGAGGAGGTGGAGGAGGTGGTGGTGGTGGTGGTGAGGAGGAGGAGGAGGAGGAGGAGGAGGAGGAGGTGGTGTGGTGGTGGTGGTGGTGGTGGTGGTGGTGGTGAGAGGAGGAGGAGGAGGAGGAGGAGGAGGAGGAGAGGAGGAGGAGAGGGGGGAGGGGAGGGGGGAAAAAGGAGGAAGAGGAGGAGGAGAGAGGAGGAGGAGGGAGAGCAGGAGGAGCAGGAAGAGGAGCAGCAGGAGGAGCAGCAGGAGGAGGAGGAGGAGGAAGGAGGAGAGGGGGAAAGGAGGGGGAGGGGGGAAGAGAGGAGGAGGAGGAGGAGAGGAGGAGGAGGAGGAGGTGGGAGGAGGAACATAAGGAGGATGAGGAGAAGCAGAAAGAGGAGGAGGAGGAGGAGCAGGAGGAGGAGGGGGAGGGGATGAACGAGGAGAAGGAGGAGGAGCAGGAGCAGGAGGAGGAGGAGGAGCAGGAGGAGGAGGGGGAGGGGAGGACTTTGGAGGAGGAGGACGAGGAGGAGGAGCAGGAGGAGGAGGACGAGGCGCGCCGAGGCCGTTTGCTTTCCCCTCCTCCACGCCGGCGCCGTGTGTAGCCTGGCCGTGTCGTTGCCCGCCGCGGCGGCCGACGACTCCTGCGAGCAGGCGCCGCACCGCCGCCCGGGGAATTTCTGCCACCTGGGGCCGTGGACGGAATTCCCCACGGAGCTGCGATGACGTCGGGCTTCTCCCTCTACAGGAGGAATATTAAGACATAGTCCACACATAGTTTTTGGGCAATTTGTTTGATTCTATAGGCTCACGCCACATCCGCCGACCCCTTGATCGACTTGGGGATGTCGCGTTGCTGTCCTGGGGCGTACTTGTGTTGTCTTGTTTCTTTGGGTGGGAGGGCTCCCTCCGTGGGCAATAGCAATGTCGCGCGCGACGGAAAGCATGGCACCGCGAAATGCAAGGCATGCACATGATACCCATGCGAGCGCCGGCGCCACGATCCGTAGAAGTACGACTAAGCGAGAGGGAGGACGAAACCGATTAATGAGGAAAGCCAAGCAGGAGAAAGCGGAGGAGGAGGAGGCGGGCGAGGGCGGGGGAGAGGCGGAGGAGGGTCATCGGAGAAGGAGGAGAAGAAGGAGGAGGGACGATTTGGTTTGGAGGCGTGTATTCTTGTCTCTGATTGATGTTTAGAAAAATGTCCGACACTTTGGACAGCGCGTGCGTCGCCCTGGATGTCGAGACCCTGTGCAGGTGTCTGGACCGTGCAATTTGTCATGGCCGCCGGTCCAAGCCGGTTTGGTAGGGGGTCAGAATCTGAGAGGTGTTTCGCGGGGTCTTTTCGGAGCGCTCTGGAGGCGAGGGCAATGTCAGATGGTGGAGGGATACTTCGTGGTCAGTGCGTTTTGCGTGGCTGACTTTCGAAGTGTTCGCCGTGCAGACATGGATACATGCCTGAGAACACCCGCGCTCGTAGACGGCAAGTGTCGGTCCCAAAACCGGACGAGTGGTTCTCGAATAGGACGCGGCGCATCCCGCCACTTTGCTTGGGTTGCAGGTTTGCGGCCACACGGACGGTTACGAGGATTTCGTGGGAGGCCGGACGGGGTCGTCGTGCAGGCAGTGTTGGGGCTTCTGGGGGACTTCGTGGAGGCTTCGGAGGTTTTTGTGGAGGTCCCTCAGGGCCCTTTGGGGTGTTTTTGGAGCAGGCTGGGGGCCTCTCGGGGCCGAAGGCTCGAAAAAGTGCCCTCTGGATTCCGTTGTGGAGCCGTCTGGGGGCCCGCCTGGGCTGTCTTGGGGGTTTCGTGGGCTGTTGTCTGATTCTTTTCGAGCCTTATTTGGGGCCCCTTCTGCCGTCTGGGGGCGACGTTGGAGGTTTCTTTGCTTATTTTGGACGCTGTGAAAGCCGAGTGGGCGAGCATCACAAAATGATTCTCTAGGCTTACGCCACATCCGCCGACCCCTTTAAGGGGGGTTGGGTGTGTGGGAGTCTGTTTTGAGCACATGCGTGGTCCCGCGGGTCACGGTATAGTTAGGTGGTCGAGGCGCTGCGGCTGCGACCCAGCAGCGGACGTTCGAGATGGAGCGTCGCCGGTGGCCAAGAATATATGTGGTGCTCAGCGGTTGTTTTTTTTTTGGGGGGGGGGGGGCTCCTGGTTCTTTTCGCGGGGGCGTCCTGGCACCATTGTTGGAGAGCTTCTGGGGGCCTCATGCTGTTTCTGTGGAGGCCCGCGGGTTCACATTGCCGTTTGGATTCTGCGGTAGGGCCGTCCCGGAGCACTCTTGGAGGCATCTTGAGCCGCGTGGGTGCCATCTTTGGCGTCTTCGAACGATCATTTGGCGGCTCGGGGTTCTGGTGAGTTGTTGTGGGGGCCCTTTGGGAGCGTCCAGCGGCTGTCGTGGAGTTCCAGAGAGAGCTGGGGGCGAGGGGAACATCCAGGACCGGGGTGCGTGGGGGGGGGTCATTGGAGGGGAAGAGCCTCACACGCGTGGAGAGCCAGAAGGGGTCGGCGGATTCGTTGAGCTTGGCATGGGGGCGTCGCGGGTTCCGTTGAACATTTTCGTCGAGGGCTCGACGAAAAAAGGAGGAGGAGGAGAAGGAGGAGGAGGAGGAGGAAGAGGATATGGAAAAGGAGGAGGAGGAGGAGGAGGAGGAACAGGACGACGACGACGACGACGACGACGACGACGGCGACGGCGACGGCGACGGCGACGGTGACGACGACGACGACGACGACGACGACGACGACGACGACGACGACGGCGACGGCGACGGCGACGGCGACGGCGACGGCGACGGCGACGGCGACGGCGACGGCGACGGCGACGACGACGACGACGTCGAATTGCCGGTTCGGGGTCCCTGGAGGGGGATGATGGGGGGGGGATTTCACGTTCTTAGAGACCCACAAGGGGTCGGCGGATTCGTTTTGACTATATTGGTGCATTTTTGGGGTATTTTCATTTTTCGCCCAAAAGCCGCCAGTGGGGGGGCGCCCGACCTACGGCTACGAAGCGCGCGGGTCAGAATAGGGGAACCTTCTAGGCCTCCGAGATGGGGTCGGAGCAGAATGGAGTCGGTAGGGGTCCGAGGTCACCGCACGGTTTTGGGATTCGAGGCCCTCTCCGAGGACGTCTCGGGCGAATGGGGGATCCGAGGTCCCAAGACCGTGCGGCGGCGACGGACAGCGCAGTGAGGTTTTGGGGCATTTCGAGGTCGCCGCATGCTCTGTCGTCGCACCGTTTCGGGATTCCAAAGATTCCCCCACAGGGCCACGAAGACAATAAGTCACAGGAGAAAGATTTTTTAGGCCTCCTATGGATGGGGTCGGACCGGCATGGGGTCGGAGCTGAATCGCGCCGAGATCCCCGACGCAGCGGCGATGCGGCTCGATGTGGGGCCCGAGGTGCTCCACGTCGACGTGCCCGATGCATCGCGGGCGCCACCCACACATCGGTTATGCATCGGCGATGCACCGGCGATGTGGCCAGATCCTCCGACCCCATCTAGTCGGATCCATCTAGAAGGCCTCTAATTCGGGCCGCGGATGGATTCCCCCACGGGGCCACGAACCGTGTGAGCCAGAGGAGGCAAACCTTGAGATCGGGGCGTCGTATGGTTGCACAACGGGCGTGGGCGCCCGGTTTCGGGCCCCAGGGCCATTACAGGTCGATCCACGTCGAAAAAGATGGCATTGAGATGAAGTCTAGGTCTAGGGTTCGGGTCGTGATGTTTCGTGATCTTGCAATTTCCCTGCACCGTTGCCGCTGATAATGCTGGATTGCCCTCGTCGCCACGGCTGGGTTCGCTTCGAAATTCTTGTCAGAGCGCACCTGGGGATAGGTCTGGTGAGTAGCGGTATCAGTACTTTCTCGCTCCCCCCAGCGAGGGGTGTACCGATTCGGGCATGACGTTGCCATGCGGACCCTGCCACTGGGGCCGTAGGTGAAGTTCCCTGTGGGGCCACGGAGCGTGTGAGGGCTGTACCAAAGCTGATGATAGGCGGAAAGCAGCGTCACGGTGAGGGTGAGGGGAATGAGGAGGAGGAGGAGGAGGAGGAGGAAGAGAGCAAGTCACAATAATAATACACAACATGCGAACAATACAAAGACGAAACGTATTCATGATGCGAGCGTCCATCGTAATATTGGCAATGTTAAATCATACGAATTGCAGTAATAAGTTTGATCCGCCCAATATTGTTGCGAATCCTGATAGTATGCACACACAGGGAAAAAATACGACGCATACTAGGATTACCGCCGAGAGTAATTATACATAAGACGAGCACTCACAATTATTATCAATAGTGGTCGGAATCATCATACGATTCCGAATGAGAATGCGGAGACGAAGACGAAGGAGGAGGACGAGGAAAAATATGACGAGGAGGAAAAGGAGCAGGAGGACTACGCGCTGGTCGGTGAACGTGGAGATTTATGGACTCCCAGATCTCAATATTTTCCCAGCGCCTCCCTACCCAAAAGAGTCGATACGTTTTTGTTGTGTTGTGCTGCTCCCTGGGCGGGCCCGAACCCAATCCATTTTATCCGCCTTCGCATTCCATGTTTCGGCGTACGTTTTCCAAGTGGCGGGTAGGAACTGGATTTTGAATTCGGAGGATTCAGAGATGATGAAGGTAGTGATGCTACTGATTATGAGGATGACGATTATGTTGCTGATGCTGATGATGATGATGATGCTGTAGGTGCGGATGTCGTTTTTTTATTATTCTTATTATTCTCCACATCCTGAGTGTGGTTTTTGTTTTCCCAGAACATCCTCTCCTTCTCCCTCCCGCCTCCCGCCTCCCATATCAATACCATTTCCACCCCTCCAGGGAGGCCCCGCCTGAGCGAGGAGGGTATCGGAAACCCATACAATTTACATGGTTTCGTGCCCTTCCCACCTCTCCAGGGAAGCCCCGCCTGAGCGAGGAGGGTATCGGACAACCATACTATTTACATGGTTTCGTTCCCTTCCCACCCCTCCAGGGAGGCCCCGCCTGAGCGAGGAGGGTATCGGAAAACCATACTATTTACATTGTTTCGTGCCCTTCCCACCCCTCCAGGGAGGCCCCGCCTGAGCGAGGAGGGTATCGGAAAACCATACTATTTACATTGTTTCGTGCCCTTCCCACGTCTCCAGGGAGGCCCCGCCTGAGCGAGGAGGGTATCGGAACGCCATACTATTTACATGGTTTCGTGCCCTTCCCACCTCTCCAGGGAGGCCCCGCCTGAGCGAGGAGGGTATCGGAAACCCATTCTATTTACATGGTTTCGTGCCCCTCCCACCCCTCCAGGGGGGGCCCCGCCTGAGCGAGGAGGGCATCGGAAACCCATACTACTTACATGGTTCCGTGCCCCTCCCACCCCTCGAGGGAGGCCCCGTCTGAGCGAGCAGGGTATCGGAATACCCTTACTATTTACATGGTTTCGTGCTTCCCCACATCCTGATCCAGGGAGGCCCCGCCTGAGCGAGGAGGGTATCGGAAACCCATGCTATTTACATGGTTTCGTGCCCCTCCCACCCCTCCAAGGAGGCCCTGTCTGAGCGAGGAGGTCGCTAATTCGTGTCGTTCGCCGACTTGCACAACTCCGATTAGTTCCTGAGCTGTGATTTGCCATTTCCCTGTTGCGCTTTCGGCCGTACGGAGGCGTTCGCACGTGCTGCAGCAAGGGTAGCACAACGTGCTGGTGGTGACTTGTTGCCGACGCCATCTGGCACAAGCCTGCCACGGTCTTTCCTTCTCAGGATTTCGCCGGAGGAGGAGGAGGGGGAGGTGAAAGGAGAGGGAGAGGAAGAACACGCTGAGGAAGAGAAGTGGGAGGTGGAAAAGGAGGAGGAGGGGTACATGCGTGCCGAATCGATGGTAATCCATACTTCAGGGCCCGCCTTTCAGGGCCCGCTTGAGAAAGACGGCGGCGCCGACGCTGCCGACGACGACTACGACACCGACGAGGGCGAAGACAGAGGAGGAGGAGGACGAGGAGGAGGAGGAGGAGGAGGAGGAGGAGGAGGAGGAGGGGGGGAGGAGGGGGAGGAGAAGGAAGGACGAGGAAAAATATACCACCCAAACCAACCTCACGAATCGGACCTCGGACGCCTGGGCGACTCGCCCGCCCGCCCGACCCTCCTCCTTCCCATGTTCATACTCCTGGCCAACCTCCCGCTTCTGTTCCTGCTGCGGTTCCTGCTGCTGCCATTCATCATCATCCATCCTATCCTCGCCCTCCTCCCCCCCCCTCCTCCTCCTCCCCCAGGAGGGTATCGGAAAACAATGCAGTTTACGCGGTTCCGCTCCCCCCCTCCCACTCTTCCAGAGTGGCCGCGCTTGAACGTGGAGGGTCGCGGAAAGCGTTACTCTTCACTTGGTTTCGTAGCCCCCCCCCCCCCCCCTTTCCAGCGGGGCCCCGCCAGAGCGAGGAGTGCATCAAGAAACCGTGCGATTTACAAGGCTTCGTTTCCTGATCACCTGCCCTCCCTCCCCCTTTCTTTCGTCTGCCATTTCGTGCGCACTTACTCGTTCGATGAGCTTTTCCTTCGCGCTGATGTTGTCGTGCCCCATGGGGCCCACGAAACCGTTAGTATCTTTAGGTGGGGATCTCCGTTAGCATATTTTTAATTTGAACTTCATCACCTGCTCACTTGGTAAACGTTTTTTGCGTCGATGGATGAGCCTTTTTTAAGGGAGGAGATAGCAGCGGCGCCCCTGATGTCCCCGATAGCCTGTGTCACCCGCGGCCTTTGCGGCGCAGGGACTGTTGCCAGGGGGTGGACTTGGCCTTCCGATGGCCCCAGGCAGTGGCCCCGCTCGCGCCATGCGTTTTCCCGCCCCGCTGCCCCGATTGCAGATGCATGGCGGACTGCTCCGTGCCGACGGAGTTCTTGGGGCTGCTGGACACGCAGCTGGGCACGTGCGGCCCAAAGCAGGTCACCTACCCAATTTGTCCGGGCTGCCCCGAGCTGCGGCGCCCCACGCCGGGGCCAGCGCTCAGGGCGTTCGCCGCGGGCGCGGCGTTCGGGTCCGCGGCCGCCGCCGTGGCTGGGCTGGTTTGGAATCTCAGCATGGCCCAGGCGGCGGCAGCGCCGCTCACCGACGGCGGGCCTCTTGCTCGCCCAGGACGTGGGCGAGGCCCCGCGGGTGGACGCCGCCGAGTTCGAACTGCCGGCAGCCGCGATTCCAGCGCCGCGGGCAAGCCGCTGTTTGCGCGGAGCCTGGACATCCCAGGGGCCCAGGTGGCCATCGACTATTTCGACGACCCGAATGGGTTCAACTTCCACGTGCAGGCCCTCCTGGCGTCCGCGGGCCGCGGGAAGTGGATCTTGGCGACGCTGGGCCACAGCGCGCAGTTCGGGGACTTGAAGGCCCACCGTTCGGTCCCCCTCCCCAGGAACACCCTCTTCCCCCGCCGCCTGGCGGGCCAGCTGCACGCGTTCGATCCCTTCGAAGACAGCGAGCTCGAGGACATATGCGAGCAGGTGGCGCCGCTGGCGAAGGTGCTGGGCATCGAAGTGCCGCGCGGGTTCGCCGCAGCTCCGCCGCGGTGGATGGTCGCCGACCCGGCCCACGCGCGTTTCGGCCTGGCGATCGACTCGGTGATCTGTGGAGCGGGGGGCCGCTTCGAGAGGCGAGGGGCGGAGGCGCTGGCCGTGCTGGGCGCGAACGACGACGCGCGAGAAGTGCCGGAGGAGCGACACCAGCAGCGGCTGGGCTAGCAACGCTCTGGGCCCAAACGGGCCCCCCGGGTGCGTCTTGTCCGTCGGATAGGTCAGGGGGTCCACGGCGGGCGACGCGCGACCGGGCGATCGAGGCGCATCGGCCGCAGACCGCCAGCGACTGGGTCTTTTGGCGCCCGAAGTCGCTGCCCGAGTTCCTCGCCAGCGCGCGGGCCACGGGCTCGGCAATCGCCGGCTACGCGAACCGCTGGCGCCACGGGCAGCAGGCCACTTCATCGAGCACGACCAGGTCGACGTCGCGAACCTCGCCAGGGCCGAGCTCATCGCGGGGCGGATCGCCCAGCTGCAGCGGGCCATTCGCTGGGGCACCGAGCACCCCGACTACTCAGGGCTGGGGGGTCGTCACCGGCACGTTCGGCGAGCGGGTCGCGCAGGGGCAGAAGACGAAGGCCGCGATCGCGAAGAATGCGAGGCTCTACGCGGAGGAGAGGGGCGCCGGAGCCAAACGCAGCGCTGGCGGGGCGGCGGGGGCGGCAACAACAAGAAGTAGCCTGGTGCAGGGCTGCTTGCTCTGCCACGCCCCCCGCCCGCGCCCTGGCTTGCCTGCGGGCCATTAAGGCGCGCCATGCGAAGCTCTTGCGGTTTGCGAGAAAAGTTTTGGCAGAGACGATCTGGCTTTCATCCGTCGCGTTATCGCTCCGAGAACACGGTTTTGGATCTTAGAGCACTCGTGTTCTAAGAACATGTCGCGGCGGCCTTTCCATCGCCATTTGTGCTAAAACGTTCGCGCGCATTCGAGCGACCCCCAGCGCCGCGCGAGCGCTTCGGGAAGCAATCTGCGTTGTTCGGCGCGCCCTCGCGCGGCAATGCAGTCCACGTCGTGCTCTTCTAGGGCGCGACTGGAGCGCCCAAGGGCCTCGGGTCGGGACGCGGGCGCAAGGCGGCAGGAGCTGCATCCCAGATGTTCCAGCTGCAATTCGACGGCTCGCCCGCCCGCGCCGCGCGCGTGCGCCAGCGCCGCGGCGGCTGCGCGGTCGCGGGCTGGCAGGGGCGCGGCGCGGCTGCGGCGCGCGGCGGGCGCATGCGAGCCCATGGCGTGTCACGAGGAGAAGCAGCGCGATAGCTCGGCCACGGTCGGCGCGGACAGCGCTATCTCTGAGACAAATAAGCTCATAGGTCACGACGACAACGGAAATATTGCGACCACCGGGGGGGGGGGGGGGGGGGCGAAGGCCAGCGCCTGGGCCAGCGCCTGGCCTAGTTGGCAGCGCATGGACCAGTCGCGATTGCCTGCTGCCGATGGAGGACATCGCAAGCTGGAACGCACGAGAAAGTTTGTTGCATCTTTGCGAGCAGCACCCCCAAATGTGGCCTTCCGCGGCACACCGCCACCACCGCCTGCGCGGCGACGACGCCCAGCCCGACGCCCCGTCCGACTCCCGCCCCGACGCCCAGCCCGACCCCCACTCCGTCGCCAGCGGCGTCGACCGCGTCCACGGCGGCCTTTTCCCAGGGAGGCGTCGCGGCCGCGGGCGATCCTCACGCGGTGAACATCCGCGGCCAGCGCTTCGACCCGACGCGGCCCGGGGGGCGCGCCCTGCTTCGGGCCCTGGCCGGCGCAGTCGCACGGCGCGCGCTGCTTCGCGTCGAGGCAGACGCAGAGCACGCGGGCAAGGCTTGCGCGGACGTGCACTTCCATAGTAGCAACGTCTCTGGACGATGGGCAGAGGCCACGAGCGTCGGCGGCTTCCACTTTCGCGGAGGCGGCGTCAGGGGGCAGCTGAAATGGACGCGGCTTGGTGGACCTGAAGGTGGTCGCTGCGCAGAGTCGGGAGGGCGTCGGCTACCTGAACGTGTTCGCCAGGTTCAGCCAGAGCGCGAGGCGGCTGACCGTTGGGGGGCTGGTCGGGGGAGACGACCACACGGAGGCGGCCCGCCCTCGGGAGCAGCGCAGTTCGAGCGTCTCGTTCCTGGCCCCAGCGGCGCCCGCTGCCCCTGCCACGGCCGCGGGGCAGGAGTTCTGAGCGGGAGCGCGCGCTCCTGCTTTCAGAGGCTGATCCGGGACTAGGCAGGGTCAGCTAAGTTTGGTCACCTGCGGCGACGACTTCTCGTTCGCGCATTCTTCGTCGCGCTACTTCTTTAGCGGTGCTTTCGAGTTGTCTGCGCATGGTGCTTTTTAGCGTTGCGCGGCTTTCCGCAAATTTGCGTGAACGACGGGACCGTCTGTAAATGATGGGCCCATTCATGTTGAGGCCCAGCGTGATCTTTGCTTAAAAGCAGCGTTCTGAAACATAACGTGTTGCTAGAGGACGGCACCGCCGTTGTCATTTGACAGTTGGTTGCCGCCGAAAACGAAGGAAGGTATACTTTTCCCAGGTTGCGTTTACAGGGGCCCTTCATCGCTGCCGTTTCACTCCTTGTCGTTCTTTTTGATTTTAGCGCGGCTGCTTGAGCCTGCCGCGATAAATGCTGCACCAGTTTCAAGAGTTTCAAGAACGGGCCAGCCCTTGGAGCATTCGCCGCGCTGGCAGCGCATCAGGCCAAAGGACTTGAGGCGTCGGAGGGAACGCGCGCACACGCACACGCACGCGGATCGCCCCCTCCATGGCGTTATTTGACAGGGGTCGCGCCACCCCCGGGCACGCGCGCAAGGGCGCTATAATGATTATGACATGCGCGCGCGACGCCCGTTTGGATGATGCCAGTGGAAGTGATGAAACAAACCCATGGCTCCCTGAAGAATTATCGACGCTTCGCGTGACCCCACCAGCCCATCCAGAGACGATGCCTGGAGGAGTTGCCTCGATCGGGGAAGTGGGGGCAGCACGCAGAGGAAGGGTCCCTCTTGGGGCGCTCTTGGAGGCCTGTTGGGCGCTTACTGGGGCTCCCTAAGCGCATCTTGCGGCCCTCTTGAGGAACTCTCGGGGGCCTTGGGGGCGCTTTTGGGGCCATCTTGGAGGAGATCGATCAAAACAAATGGGGGCTTTAATTGCACCCCCCCTCGGGGACCCCAAATGTCGCCTCTCGGGCCCGTCTTGGAGCGCAGTTGGGCGCTCTCGGGGCTGTCGACGGCGGCCACGTAGCCGCCAAGGCGGCAGACAGGCCCTGGCGACGGGCGGCGACGGCGGCCCCTTGCCGCCAGAACGGCAGACAGGCCCCCCTCCTTGGAAGAAAAGTAAGAACCCCGATGTGCAAGCATTGCGCGGGGAACCTCGATAAGTCTATACGCATATATCTATATATATATATACATATAGAAAGAGTGAGACAGAGAGAGGGAGAGTGAGAGAGAGAGAGAGAGATTAAACAACATAGCTCAAGCCACATCACTCACACATCATAGCTCATACGATATGTCTCACACTACGTGGTTTTCACCACATTGCTCACACCACAATGATTATGTGGTACATGCATGTGTGCACATGGCTTTGATTAGCTGATACACCACAACTCACACCCTACAGCCCACAACGCATATCTTTATTATTGTAGCATGCGCCACAAAACTGTCACACATCATCTCACTCCACATGGGTCACACACGTAGCTTACACAACAGTGATTGTGTGAGATAGCTGACAACACGTGGCTCGCGGAACAGAACTCGCGCCGCTGAGTTTACACAGCAACGCTCGCAAAATAAAGCTTGCACAACATCTTCCACCTCCTCAGCGCAACAACTCATTGTTTTGGGGCGCGCGTTGGCTATGCAAAAACTCAGTTTGGGGTCCGCGCTGGCTAGCAGTTAGCAGTCCTTCTTGCCATTTGTATTATCGCATGTGCCTACCTGCGCGGTCAGGAACTTTTGCCTCGCGCATTCGGCCCACCACGCGTCGGCACCACGCGCTAAACACTTCTCCGCCCACAGGCGATACCGCCCCGAGCTCTCGTCGGCCTCCCGCCCCTTGGAGCAGAGCGACATGCTCGCCGCTTGCTGAGCATAGCGCGTCGCCGGGGCCTCCGCCGCGACGCGTCGGGCAGCAGCTCCTGACCGTGGCGCAGAGACGCCCGCTGGTCCAGGGCGCGCCGTTGGGCCTCTTGGGCCCTAGGCGTCGCAGGAGGCTGGTCGGCCCGTGGGGCCCCAGAGCCCTCGAAGCTCCCGCCCACCTGAGCGCGGCTGGCCTATCTCCGAGGGAAGTCTCTGGAGCCTCGCCAAGCTGCAGCCCGCCTCAATCAGTGGCGAAGCGTCCTGGCTGGGCTGTAGAGCCACCAACGAATGTTCTGAGAACCTGATGCGGTTTGCAAGAAAAGTTCTTGGAACATTTCTGGCTGAGACGGTCTAGCGTTTATGCGCCGGGTTGATGCTCTCAGAACACGGTTTGGGATCCTAGAGCACTTCTGAGTTCAGAAAACATTTCGCGGCAGGGGTTCCGTAGCCATCTGCGCTAAATTTTCGCGCGTGTTCGAGCGATCCCCAGCGTTGCGCGAGCGGGTCGGGAAGCAATCTACGTTATTCATCATGCCTTTTTGCGGCAATGCAGTTCATGCCGTGTTCTTCTTGGGCTCGACTGGGGCGCCCAGAGGCCTTGGGTCGGACCACGGGCGCAAGGCGGCTGGAGCTGATTCCCAGATGTTCCAGCTGCAGTGGCTCGCCCGCCCACGCCGCGATCGCCGGCGCCGCGGCTGCTGCGCGATCGCGGGCGGGCAGCGGAGCGGTGCAGTTGCGGCGCGGGGCGGGCGCATGCGAGCCCGCGGCGTGGCGCGAGGAGGAGCAGTGCGATAGCTCGGCCACGGTCGGCACAGATAGTGCTATCTCTGAGACCAATATGAGAAGGCGAAAACCCACCCCCCACCCCCAGTCCCGACCCCGTCCCCGCACCTGCGATTCAACGTGTCGGGGCTGGGGGTGGGGGTGGGTTTTCGGGGTCCACCCCTGCCCTCAGCCCCGACCCCTTGAATCGCCGGCTCGGGGGTGGGCGTCGGGGCTCGGGGTGGAGGCGGGTTTTCGCGCTCAGACAATAAGCTCTTAGGTTACGACGACAACGAGAATATTGCGACCACCGAGGAGGAGTGCGAGGGCCAGTGCTTGGCGCACTTGGTAGCGCAAGAACCAACCTCGGCAGCGTACTTGCCTTCCCTGGGGCGCGCCCCTCATCCCAAGCAGTTTTCTCTCGCGGCCTGGCTGTCCTGGACGCGGCCTTCGGAGACCGAAACGGCAGGGCAACGCTGGCATCCCAACAACAGAAAATAACGGCGTCGCAGACCTGCAGACCTGCAGACCTGGGATCGCGCACCGCCTCGGACTCAGAACCGCGCAGCCTCGTCGGAGCGCGCAGGGGGCGCAGGAGAGGGGCAGGGGGAGAGCAGGAGGAGGGGGGCAAGGAGAAGGGGCAGGGCCAGCTCTCGAAGCCCAGATCATTGAAAGCCCACATGGGCTGGGTGTTTTGCTGGATTTGGCATTTTGAAATTGTTGCCGGGGGGCATTAGGGTCGAGCTGGCTGCGAGATTGCTTCGGCCATGTCAAGATCGCCTCCAAGATGGCGCAACATAATTCAAAATGTCCTCAAGCATGCCTCCAGGAGTCCACATGGCCGCCCGAAGACGCCCCGAATGGCCATGGGACGCCCGAGAGAGACCCTCAAGAGACGAACGCCACCCCCTTCTGTCTTTGTAGATGTCTCTCTTTCTCTTTCTCTTTTTTTTTTTTCTCTCTCTCTCTCTCTATATATATATATGTATATATATATATATATATATATATATATGAGGTGAGGGGGTGAGATCGAAGTGGAACGGAGAGCCCCCCTACCGGGAAATCGATGTCGGAAGAGAAGAAAGTCTCCTGTGGCTGAGGCGCGGCCTGACCAAATGTCTCCCTTCCGGGCGGCCGGTGGCCCGCGGTGTCCCGCCGGTGTCCCGCTGGTGTCCCGTGTGGCTGAGGCGCGGCCGGACCAAATGTCTCCCTTCCGGGCGGCCAGTGGCCCGCGGTGTCCCGCCAGTGTCCCGCGGTGTCCCGCGGTGCCCCGCGGTGCCCTGCGGTGTCCTGCCGGTGTCCCGCGGTGTCCCGCGATGATGATGATGATGATGATGATGATGATGATGATGATGATGATGATGATGATGATGGTGATGGTGATGGTGATGGTGATGGTGATGGTGATGATGATGATGATGATGGTGGTGGTGGTGGTGGTGGTGATGATGATGATGATGGTGGTGGTGGTGATGATGATGATGATGTTGATGATGAGATGATGATGATGGTGATGATGATGATGTTGTTGATGCTGATGATGCTGATGTTGATGCTGTTGATGATGATGGTGATGCTGATGATGTTGACTCTGATGATGATGAGGACGATGATGATGATGATGACGATGATGATGATGATGATGATGGTGATGATGGTGATGATGATGATGATCGAGTGAGATCGAGTGTGAGATAGATCGAGTGAGATCGAGTGTGAGATAGATTGTTAGATCGATCGAGGGAGATCGATCGAGCGAGACCGATGCTGAGATCGATAGTGAGATCGATAGTGAGACCGATCGAGTGACACGTTGGTTCCTCCCCCCCCCAACCTCCTTATCACCCGAACGGTGGTCGTATAGGTGTGTGTACACATATATATATATATATATATATATATATAACGTTCCCTCTCTCACTCTGTCTCCCGCGCGCCCGGCATGTTCATGCGACCGCCCTTCAGGTGATGAGAAGTTTCGGGGGCGAGCTCGCGAACGAGCCCCACGCGGGGCCTTACTAGGGCCCGCTCCTGCACCCGCGGACACGGGCCAACCGCCCGCGCTGGTTGGGGCTGCTGCGACGCATCGCCGAGGCGGGGATCGCGGTGGCCATTTGCAGGAATAAGGCGACCGCAGGGCTGTGCTTCGTCGAGAACGGAGATTGGCTCCTCATGAAAGTGGGCGGCCTGCAGCTCGACCAGGTCCACCGGCTGCCGCCCCAGACCAGCATGGCGTCCGCGGGGGCGCTTGCGTCGGTGCAGGCGGGGGCCGACTGAAGGCGGAAGTGCTCCATCGGTTCGGACGAGGCCGCCTCGTGCGCGGCCGCGGTCGATTTGAAGGACAGCTTCCACCAGTTCAGGACTCCGCGTGTCGCCGAGTGGTTCGCGCTCGACACGGCGGGGGCCCGGGCGCGGGCCGCCGGGGCCCAGCGCGTCTGCGACGGCGACGCGGGTTTTTTTTGTCAAGGTGGCGCCCGACGACTACGCGTGGCCAGGCAGCCTACGGCGGCTCGGCCACGGGTTGGCCCTGGGGCCTGTGAGTCTGCCTCGAGGCGCTGGCCCGCGCGATGGCGACCTCCGCTGGCCCCCGCGGCGCCACGGTGCTGGACCAGGCGCCGTCGGCGCGGCTGGCCCCTGGCATGGTGGGCGACTTCCCGCGCGTCGGCAATGCCCACATAATCGGGGTCGAGCGCGACGTCCCCCAGGCCCGCCGAATTGGCCCTCGACTCGCTGGGGCTGAAGTCGCACGAGAGGAAGGGCGCGGCGGCCGAGGGGGGGCTCTTCGGCGTGATCGCCGACGGCGCCCAGGCGGTGGTCAAGCCCAAGCCGAGGCGTCTCTGGCGGCTGCACGGCGGTTTGACCTTCTTTCTGAGGTGGCGGAAGGCAGCGGGCTGGCAGATACGGGCGATATGCGGAAACCTGGTGTCCTTCTTTGATGGGGCCAGGGCTCTCGGTCTTCCGATTCCTGCGCGACTTCGCCCAACGGGGCCCGGGTGAGATCCGCGAGTTGCCGGCCACCGCGTTGCGCGATCTGTGGGTGGCGAGGTCGCTCCTCTTCATGGCCGCTTGCCCAGTCGCGCACATGGCGGGCGCCTCCATGAAGGGGCGCGCGTTCCTGGAGACCGACGCGGCGCCCGACGAGGTCCGCGACCTGCGTCGCTTCTGTGAGCGGGCCCGCTTCAGCCGACTCGAGAGGCGCATAGAGCGGGGGCGCGACGGTTCCGAGGGCTCCATGGCGATGGGCGTCGCTGGCGAGGGCTGGCGGGGCGGCCTGCTGGAGCGGCCCGGGCCTCGTTCCCTTGCCCCCGAGCGCTTTCGCGTCGAGGTGGACTCGGGGCGGCGGCCCTGACGACTTCGCGGGCCCGAAGCGCTGGGAACTGGTCGTCGCGGGCGCCTGGCGAGACGCGAGCTGGGTCCAGAACTGCGAGGCGGGCTGCGGGCTGCCGAGCTTGGCGCGCGGCCGCCAGCCGCGCCGCGAAGCCAAGCTGCTCTCCGCGGAGGACGCCATATGGGCTCGGTCCTGGCTTTCGAGAAGGGCCGAGCCGCCATCGGGGAGCTCCTCGCCCAGTGCCGGCGGGCGGCTGCGTTGCAGCTGGCCCTTGGCATCGCGCGGCGGCAGCGCCGCGTCGAGGCGCGCGGGACGCCGCGGACAGCATGCGCCGCGCGGAGGACCGTGGGCCACTGCGCCCAGGCCAGGTCTGGCGCGGGCCGCGCGGGCGCCTGCCGCCCGGGCGCCCGCCAAAACATCCGTTCACAAAAGGGTGAGCTCAGGGGGCGCCCAGTCGGCGCCCAGCGCCCCAAGCGGACTCCACAAGCGCCCTCCACGCATTGCGCCAGGTCTCTGGAGACTCCGTCTACCTGCTCGGGATCTTGGGACTCTGCAAGGGCAAGTACAGCTTGGCCTCCGCCAGCTCGACAGGCCCGAGGACATCCACTTGGGCTTCGTCTACCACCTGGCCAGGCCCCCCACCGCCTCTCCCAAGCCTTAGAGGGCGCGCTGGCCGAGGGTCTCGTCGGGTCCGCCGCCGCTTTCTGGAGGTCATCTCGGGCGACGGTCACCCGACGAGGGCGACCTTGGAGGCCGGGCTCCGCGCGGGGGCCCCGCTGGACCTGAAGCATGGCTCGCGCGCTTCAATGTCGCGGGCCCGAGGGCGCAGAAGGTCGTCAGCGGATGGATCCGTTCCGGAGCTGTTTGGCTCGTGCATCTCGCGACCCCCTGCGCGCGGTGGTCGATGGCGCGCTCCTCCGGCGTCGCCGAACCAGTCGGGGGGCTGCTCCACGGCGCGGCCGATTCGGAAGCGCCGGCGGGCTGGCGCTCATTTCGCGCTCGAGCACCCGACGCGGCCGCGCCCCTGGAGCTGGGGCCCCCTGGCGAGAGCGCTGCCAGCGGCGTCGGTGGCGCCGGTCGACCTGTTCCAGCGCCGCTTCGGGGCGCCGTTCCAGAAGCCGACGAGGCTGGCCGTGCCCCACCGATCTTCACCACGCTGGGCCGCGACTGCAGGTGCCAGCGCCGCTGCGACAGGGGAAGGTCTGCGCGATGGGCCGCCGGGAGCGGAAGACCCGCCTGGCCTCTGGCTCCCCCGGCAGGAGCGCGCTCAGACGGCGATTCCGAGCTCGCGCGCCGCTGGGAGCGGCGGCAATGCAGTTCATGCCGTGTTCTTCTTGGGCTCGACTGGAGCGCCCAGAGGCCTTGGGTCGGACCACAGGCGCAAGGCGGCTGGAGCTGATTCCCAGATGTTCCAGATGCAGTGGCTCGCCCGCCCACGCCGCGATCGCCGGCGCCGCGGCTGCTGCGCGATCGCGGGCGGGCAGCGGAGCGGTGCAGTTGCGGCGCGGGGCGGGCGCATGCGAGCCCGCGGCGTGGCGCGAGGAGGAGCAGTGCGATAGCTCGGCCACGGTCGGCACAGATAGTGCTATCTCTGAGACCAATATGAGAAGGCGAAAACCCACCCCCCACCCCCAGTCCAGACCCCGTCCCCGCACTTGCGATTCAACGTGTCGGGGCTGGGGGTGGGGGTGGGTTTTCGGGGCCCACCCCTGCCCTCAGCCCCGACCCCTTGAATCGCCGGCTCGGGGATGGGCGTCGGGGCTCGGGGTGGAGGCGGGTTTTCGCGCTCAGACAAAACGAGAATATTGCGACCACCGAGGAGGAGTGCGAGGGCCAGTGCTTGGCGCACTTGGTAGCGCAAGAACCAACCTCGGCAGCGTACTTGCCTTCCCTGGGGCGCGCCCCTCATCCCAAGCAGTTTTCTCTCGCGGCCTGGCTGTCCTGGACGCGGCCTTCGCAGACCGAAACGGCAGGGCAACGCTGGCATCCCAACAACAGAAAATAACGGCGTCGCAGACCTGCAGACCTGCAGACCTGGGATCGCGCACCGCCTCGGACTCAGAACCGCGCCGCCTCGTTGGAGCGCGCAGGGGGCGCAGGAGAGGGGCAGGGGGCGAGCAGGAGGAGGGGGGCAAGGAGAAGGGGCAGGACCAGCTCTCGAAGCCCAGATCATTGAAAGCCCACATGGGCTGGGTGTTTTGCTGGATTTGGCATTTTGAAATTGTTGCCGGGGGGCATTAGGGTCGAGCTGGCTGCGAGATTGCTTCGGCCATGTCAAGATCGCCTCCAAGATGGCGCAACATAATTCAAAATGTCCTCAAGCATGCCTCCAGGAGTCCACATGGCCGCCCGAAGACGCCCCGAATGGCCATGGGACGCCCGAGAGAGACCCTCAAGAGACGAACGCCACCCCCTTCTGTCTCTGTAGATTTCTCTCTTTCTCTTTTTTTTTTCTCTGTCTCTATCTCTCTCTCTCTCTCTCTAGCTCTCTCTCTCTCTCTCTCTCTCTCTCTCTCTCTCTCTCTCTCTCTCTATTTCTCTCTCTCTCTCTATATATATATATATGTGAGGTGAGGGGGTGAAATCGAAGTGGAACGGAGAGCCCCCCTACCGGGAAATCGATTTCGGAAGAGAAGAAAGTCTCCTGTGGCTGAGGCGCGGCCGGACCAAATGTCTCCCTTCCGGGCGGCCGGTGGCCCGCGGTGCCCCGCCGGTGCCCCGCTGGTGCCCCGTGTGGCTGAGGCGCGGCCGGACCAAATGTCTCCCTTCCGGGCGGCCGGTGGCCCGCGGTGTCCCGCCAGTGTCCCGCGGTGTCCCGCGGTGCCCCGCGGTGCCCCGCGGCGTCCTGCCGGTGTCCCGCGGTGTCCCGCGATGTTGATGATGATGATGATGTTGATGATGAGATGATGATGGTGGTGATGATGATGATGCTGCTGATGATGATGGTGCTGATGTTGATGCTGATGATGGTGATGCTGATGATGATGACTCTGATGATGATGAGGACGATGATGATGATGATGATCGAGTGAGATCGAGTGTGAGATAGATCGAGTGAGATCGAGTGTGAGATCGGTTGTTAGATCGATCGAGGGAGATCGATCGAGCGAGACCGATGCTGAGATCGATAGTGAGATCGATAGTGAGACCGATCGAGTGAGACGTTGGTTCCTCCCCCCCCCCCCGAACCTCCTTATCACCCGAACGGTGGTCGTATAGGTGTGTGTGCATATATATATATATATATATATATATATATATATATATGTCACGTTCCCTCTCTCACTCTGTCTCCCGCGCGCCCGACATGTTCATGCGACTGCCCTTCAGGTGATGAAGTTTCGGGGGCGAGCTCGCGAACGAGCCCCGCGCGGGGCCTTACTAGGGCCCGCTCCTGCGCCCGCGGACACGGGCCAACCGCCCGCGCTGGTTGGGGCTGCTGCGACGCATCGCCGAGGCGGGGATCGCGGTGGCCATTTGCAGGAATAAGGCGACCGCAGGGCTGTGCTTCGTCGAGAACGGAGATTGGCCCCTCATGAAAGTGGGCGGCCTGCAGCTCGACCAGGTCCACCGGCTGCCGCCCCAGACCAGCATGGCGCCCGCGGGGGCGCTTGCGCGGGTGCAGGCGGGGGCCGACTGAAGGCGGAAGTGCTCCATCGGTTCGGACAGGCCGCCTCGTGCGCGGCCGCGGTCGATTTGAAGGACCTTTTCCACCAGTTCAGGACTCCGCGTGTCGCCGAGTGGTTCGCGCTCGACACGGCGGGGGCCCGGGCGCGGGCCGCCGGGGCCCAGCGCGTCTGCGACGGCGACGCGGGTTTTTTTTGTCAAGGTGGCGCCCGACGACTACGCGTGGCCAGGCAGCCTACGGCGGCTCGGCCATGGGTTGGCCCTGGGGCCCGTGAGTCTGCCTCGAGGCGCTGGCCCGCGCGATGGCGACCTCCGCTGGCCCCCGCGGCGCCACGGTGCTGGACCAGGCGCCGTCGGCGCGGCTGGCCCCTGGCATGGTGGGCGACTTCCCGCGCGTCGGCAATGTCCACATAATCGGGGTCGAGCGCGACGTCGCCCAGGCCCGCCGAATTGGCCCTCGACTCGCTGGGGCTGAAGTCGCACGAGAGGAAGGGCGCGGCGGCCGAGGGGGGGCTCTTCGGCGTGATCGCCGACGGCGCCCAGGCGGTGGTCAAGCCCAAGCCGAGGCGTCTCTGGCGGCTGCACGGCGGTTTGACCTTCTTTCTGAGGTGGCGGAAGGCAGCGGGCTGGCAGATACGGGCGATATGCGGCAACCTGGCGTCCTTCTTTGATGGGGCCAGGGCTCTCGGTCTTCCGATTCCTGCGCGACTTCGCCCAACGGGGCCCGGGTGAGATCCGCGAGTTGCCGGCCACCGCGTTGCGCGATCTGTGGGTGGCGAGGTCGCTCCTCTTCATGGCCGCTTGCCCAGTCGCGCACATGGCGGGCGCCTCCATGAAGGGGCGCGCGTTCCTGGAGACCGACGCGGCGCCCGACGAGGTCCGCGACCTGCGTCGCTTCTGCGAGCGGGCCCGCCTCAGCCGACTCGAGAGGCGCATAGAGCGGGGGCGCGACGGTTCCAAGGGCTCCATGGCGATGGGCGTCGCTGGCGAGGGCTGGCGGGGCGGCCTGCTGGAGCGGCCCGGGCCTCGTTCCCTTGCCCCCGGGCGCTTTCGCGTCGAGGTGGACTCGGGGCGGCGGCCGCCTTCCCTGCCCGACGACTTCGCGGGCCCGAAGCGCTGGGAACTGGTCGTCGCGGGCGCCTGGCGAGACGCGAGCTGGGTCCAGAACTGCGAGGCGGGCTGCGGGCTGCCGAGCTTGGCGCGCGGCTGGCCACCAGCCGCGCCGCGAGGCCAAGCTGCTCTCCGCGGAGGACACCATGTGGGCTCGGTCCTGGCTTCCGAGAAGGGCCGCGCCGCCATCGGGGAGCTCCTCGCCCAGTGCCGGCGGGCGGCTGCGTTGCAGCTGGCCCTTGGCATCGCGCGGCGGCAGCGCCGCGTCGAGGCGCGCGGAACGCCGCAGACAGCATGCGCCGCGCGGCGGACCGTGGGCCACTGCGCCCAGGCCAGGTCTGGCGCGGGCCGCGCGGGCGCCTGCCGCCCGGGCGCCCGCCAAAACATCCGTTCACAAAAGGGTGAGCTCAGGGGGCGCCCAGTCGGCGCCCAGCGCCCCGAGCGGACTCCACAAGCGCCCTCCACGCATTGCGCCAGGTCTCTGGAGACTCCGTCTACCTGCTCGGGATCTTGGGGCTCTGCAAGGGTAAGTACAGCTGGGCCTCCGCCAGCTCGGCAGGCCCGAGGACATCCACTTGGGCTTCGTCTACCACCTGGCCAGGCCCCCCACCGCCTCTCCCAAGCCTTAGAGGGCGCGCTGGCCGAGGGTCTCGTCGGGTCCGCCGCCTCTTTCTGGAGGTCTTCTCTTTCCAGCGACGGTCACCTGACAAGGGCGACCTTGGAGGCCGGGCTCCGCGCGGGGGCCCCGCTGGACCTGAAGCATGGCTCGCGCGCTTCAATGTCGCGGGCCCGAGGGCGCAGAAGGTCGTCGGCGGATGGATCCGTTCCGGAGCTGTTTGGCTCGTGCATCTCGCGACCCCCTGCGCGCGGTGGTCGATGGCGCGCTCCTCCGGCGTCGCCGAACCAGTCGGGGGGCTGCTCCACGGCGCGGCCGATTCGGAAGCGCCGGCGGGCTGGCGCTCATTTCGCGCTCGAGAACCCGACGCGGCCGCGCCCCTGGAGCTGGGGCCCCCTGGCGAGAGCGCTGCCGGCGGCGTCGGTGGCGCCGGTCGACCTGTTCCAGCGCCGCTTCGGGGCGCCGTTCCAGAAGCCGACGAGGCTGGCCGTGCCCCACCGATCTTCACCACGCTGGGCCGCGACTGCAGGTGCCAGCGCCGCTGCGACAGGGGAAGGTCTGCGTGATGGGCCGCCGGGAGCGGAAGACCCGCCTGGCCTCTGGCTCCCCCGGCAGGAGCGCGCTCAGACGGCGAGTCCGAGCTCGCGCGCCGCTGGGAGCGGCAGATGGCGGCCGCGCGCCGCCGCGACGCCGCCGGCATCGGCGCCCCCCGCTGCCCGCTCAGGCACCGGCTGCCGCGGCTCGGCTGCCGGCGGCGCTGGGACCTGGCAGTGGCGGGCGACTTCATGGGCCGCGACTGCTAGTCGACGTTGGCGGGGGCGCTGCTACCGATCGTGTTCGACAGCTACTTCCGGCCGCCCGCGGTGCGGGGCCTTCGGGGCGTCGACGTCCTGCGGCCACGCGCGCGGGCCCAGCGGGGCCCTGGGCAACGACGGCGGCGCCGGCGACGCAGCCGATCCCGTCCAAGAGAGGCCGCTCTTCGAGGGCCTCGCCCTGGCGAAGCTCGAGACCGTCGTTAACTTGGCCTGCCGGCGCCGACAGCTCGCGGCCCCCTGAGCGCCCCGCTGTCTTCGGCACGGAGGCGCGAAGCGTGGCGCGCTGGAGAAGTTCGAGGACCTCCGAGGGATCCAGCGCCGCGGGCGCTGGAAGGCCCGCGAGTGCGCAAGCTGGTATGAAAAGCGGGCGCGCTGCTGCGAGCCCGCTCCAAGCTTTCCCAGCCTTTCCTGGCCAGGAACCCCCGCTTGAGCCCGACCCTCGCAGGCGAGCTCGAGACCGCCCTGGGGAGGTCCGCTCGTCAAGCCTAGTGACTGAACATAAGCCATCCACTCCTTGTTGAGCCCAATGTTGTCCCTTGTTTGCTGGGCGTATGCCGTCGCCGCTTCGCCCCTCCCAACCCACCCGCGATTGACCTGCCAGTGCAACGTGCGTGGGTCCAGTTGTTGATTTGGGGGTTGGCGCAGACTGGGCGCGCTGCGCGGCAAAGACTGGGCGCGTTGCGCGCGTTGGACCAGTCCTCCAAGCACCTTTTCAGCTCGCGCGGCCGGCTGCTCTGGAACATGAGTGCGTTGACTATTGCGTGATCGTTTTTATCCTGTTTCCTTCGTCTTTGTCCCTATTGCATCCCTATTCTTTGCCATCAGCAGGGTTGGAGGCGCTGAGTGGGCGAAGCTCGGTTTATAAACGTTGTTGCGTCGAGCCAATGAGGTTCTCAGAGGGGGAGATTGCAAGGGCGCCCCTGCGGTCCCCGATAGCATGTGTCTCCCGCGGCCCCTGCGGCTCACGGAGTTTTGCGACCCCCCACACCCGCCCTTAGGGGGGTGGCAAAGACAGGGTGCGATGCGCGCGCTGGACCAGTCTTCCGAGCACCTTTTTAAGCTGGGGCAGCCAGATGCTCTGGAAAATGAATGCCTTGACCATTGTTTGGTCGCCCTTCTCCAGTCCCCCTCGTCTTTGTCCCTGCTACTCGCCGTCAGCAGGGTGGGAGGCGCTGAATGGGCGAATATTATTTTTTTATCATACTGATGCTTCCAATGGTGATGGTGACTATTGATGGTGATGTTGATGATGATGTCGATGCTGTTCAGAATCATGGTCCCGATCAGAATCATGATCATGACGATGACTATGGTGATTATGATGATGAAGGCGAGGATGATGCAGATGATAATGATGATGCGTATGAACATGATGATGACGCTGCTGATGCTTATGTCGATGGTGCGGTTGATGATGGCGGTGGTGGTAATGATGCTGTTAACCATTGTGATGATGATGCCGGCGATGACGATGATGATGGTGACGATGGTGAGTGTGATGCAAATGGTGATGGTGTTGATTGTGATGATGATGGTGTTTCTGGTGATGTTGATGGTGGTGGTGATGATGCTGATGTTGTGGTTGGTTATGACGATGTTGGAGATGATAGTGAGTATGAGCGGGTTGATGGTGATGCTGTTGGTGATGATGCGGATGATGTTGGAGATGATGATGATGATGATGATGATGATGATGATGATGATGGTGGTGGTGGTGATGACTATGATGATGGTGATATGAGAAGGGAATGATAACGATTATGTTTTTGATGATCATGCGTTGGATGGTGGTACTGATTCTGAATGGGGATGTCGATGAGTATGTGGGTGAGGATGTTGTTGTTGTCGATGTCGATGTCGATGTTGATGATGATGATGATGATGATGATGATGATGATGATGATGATGATGATGATGATGATGATGATGATTATGATGACGATGGGGAGGAGGAGGAGGAAGAGGAGGAGGAGGAGGACGAATATGAGGAGGAGGCGGAAGTGCAGGAAGAGGACGAGGACGAAACAGAGGACCAGAACTTTGGCGCGCAGTCCTTTGCGAATTCAAAGCGAGGACCCAAGTCCACACAGTACGGTTGGGAACAAGCCGATACAGATGCCGTTTACTTGTTTTTTGTTACGCTACACTTGTCTTCGCGGCTGGAACCGCTTCAGTGTCTCATCAGAACGCACCGCGGGAGAGGTTTAGGGTGTAGTGGCGTTGGCCTGTCTCTGCAACAACTGACCCGTGGGTTGCTACTTCGTTCGGGCGCGAGGCGATGCAAGCGCAAGCCACTGAGCTGCCCTGGTCAAGATCATTGCGCGTCAGTCTATACTGTCGCCCGGCCCCTCTGACAATGGCTTCGCTTGTGGACAGGAAGCCACGCGGCAGACCCAGCACCAAGGCTGCCGACGGCCTGAATCAAAATGTCGAGATATCAGCCATCATCGAGGGTCGAGCCAAGGTTTGTGCCAGCGGTCGTGGGCAGCCCGCGTTGGAGATGTACATGCTTTGCGGTTCGAAGAGCCCTACAGTTTGGGCGCGACCGCAAGAAACCCCTGCAAGAAACCCAACCCGGAAAACCCGCGCGCCAGGTGCACCGCAGGGGAAGCCCGGAGCACCCTGAACGCAGCAGCTCCTTCAATGGCCGCGGGAAGTCGCCGCGCAGCGCGCGGAGCCGATAAACCCAGGATGCCCTGACGAAAAACGTATGGTTTCTTGATGCGCGCCCCCAGACTAAATTGCGGTCGTGCGTGTGCAGCGGCTTGGTGCGAGGCTTTTGGACCCGAGCCTCGTGGAGGCCCCAAGAGGCTTCCGGAGAGGCCCCCACGGAGGTCCAGAGAGGGACCAAGTTGCACTCCGCATCTTCGAGCCTCGATCCTCGACTCTTCGTGCGTACCTCGATCCTGGATCCTCGAACTCGAAGCGCGAGAATCGGTCCTTCAACCCGGATCATTGAACCCAATCCTCTCGAGATCGATCTCGATCCTCGATCCTTCAACCCAGATCATCGATCCTTGAAGCGCGAGAATCGGTCCTCGATCTCGGTTCCTCGACTTTCGAGCGACGACCTGCGAAGGCCTGCGGTCGGCGAGCGCTGGTCTGCGCCGGCGTTCGGAGCCCGCGCGCGAGCGCGCGAGTCTAGGCCTCTCCAGGCCTCCTAGATTGGGTCCGAGTAGGCGAGGTCGGAGGATCGCGACGCATCGCCGATGCATCGGCGATGCGGCTCGATGCGGAGCCCGATTCTCTCCACGCCGACGTCGCCGATGAGTCGCCGACGTCGCCGATGCATCGCCGATGTATTGGCGATGCGGCGCGATCCTTCGACCCCACCTACTCGAACCCCATCAAGGAGGCCTCTGCACAGCCGTGACAACAGTTTCTTCAATCTGCTATGATGATGATCTCTCCCATCCCCCTCGAGATTCCTAACATGACATTATGACTGCGTCATTCGGCGGAGTAGTTTCCGATCCGCCTGATGCTTGTAGCTCGGTTACCCCAACACCAGATCGGAAACAGCTGCGCGCCAAACCCTATGAATTGTCGAGCGGGATGCGCCCACTCGCGGAGTAGTTTGAGTATCCCTGCTCCGAACTACTCCGCGCTGACGCGCTATTGGCGAAAGCAGATTGAAATAATCTTTCGTCACGGTGATGTGGCGAGGTGCGGCACCTCGTCAGCGCCGGCTCCGACGGCCGCGTGGGCGTCTGGGACATCGACACGGGCGGGGCAGGGCGGCGCTGACCGGCGCGTTCTCGTAATCGTCGCCCCCCTCCTCCTCCTCCTCCTTCTCCTCCTTCTCCTCCTCGTCCTCCCCCTCCTCCTCCTCCTCCCCCTCTTCCTCCTCCTCCTCGTCCTCCTCCTCCGCCTCTTCCTCCTCCTCCTCCTCCTTTTCCTCCTCCTCCTCCTCGTCCCCTTCCTCCCCCGCCCCCTTCTCCTCCTGCTCCTCCGCCTCCTCTTCCTCCTCCTCGTCCTCCTCCACATCCTCCTACTTATCCTTCTCCTCATCCTCCTCTTCGTCCTCCTCCTCCTCCTCCTCCTCCTCCCCCTCTTCCTCCTCCGCCGCCTCCTCCTCCTCCAGTT
>CAUYUJ010016190.1:0-57500 GCA_963575745.1 Prorocentrum cordatum | reverse complement strand
GCAGGGCCAGTAATTAGCAGGGACATCGCCAGAGACAGCAGCAGCGCCAGCACCAGTTGAAGCGGCTGTATAAGCAGCAAGGCAGCAGGAGTATACCAGAAGCCGCGGCAACATCATCCTGGTCACAGCAAGTATCCGCTCCAGTCAGAATATGATGCGCAGCCGCCACGGAGCTGAGCTCGCCCGTTACTTGGGCGGACGGCTCATGGGCGGAGGCGCGAGCGTTTGTCCAAGCTGTTTGAAGTACTGGGGGTGAGCAGTCGCAGAAGGGCAGGCGAGCCGCTGTGGGGCTTGGACGGCCTGTCCACGGACCATCTGGTGGCTCTCGGAGACCGCTCCCGATTGGAGGGAGGGAGGGAGTGTAGAGCACGCGGGACTACTCCCTGCCGAACGCCAGGGAGGGGGACGCAGGAACGGGCGGGCCCGTCGCGATTCTGCGCCCGCCCTCGCCAGTGGTCGCGCGCGCGCGCTGGCGTACGATCCCGAGAGCGCGCGGGCGGGGTCGTGGCAGGTGGGGTCCATGGGGCTCCCTTGGCGGCCCGAATCTGGCCACTGCGACCGTTGCCGTGTCTCCAGGGCTCCCCCGAGGGCGCGAAGTTATTCGCGCTTCGCGGTCCTCGTTCCTTCTCCCCCTCCTCCTCGTCCTCCTATTCTCCCTTTGGGAGGGCGGCGCGAGAGCGCGAAGTTATTCGCGCTTCGCGCAGCGCGAAGCGCGAAGTTGGGAGCCCTTGTGTCTTGCCTTTGGACCTGCCTCTTTCTGGCGTGGGCGTTGCCGTCAGCTTGGCTGCTGCCGCTTCGTCGTGAATGTCCGAGCTAGGCAGCGCGAAGCTCATTCCCACTGCTCGACGGCCCTCGCTGCTCAGCAATTCCTGGCACGGCCCAGTGGCTTGCTTCCAGCGTGCTTGCAGATTGCCTCGACCTTTTCTCGCACTCGTCTTCCAGGCGCCTTCAATTATTTGCATTGTTTTAGCGCTCCTTTCGCTTGTACTCATGTTGCCAGCTACGTCTTCATTCCATTTCATGACGCTTTACGTACCCTCACCATCCCACCCGAAAAGCAAGCACCAGGCGACTTGCCCTGATGCGGAGTAGCAGCATGCAGTCACGCTGTGGGAGTCTCTCGGACGCATCTTGGGGCCATATTGGAGGCCGTCGGCCAAAAAGGAGGGCGGCGCGAATCGGCGTCCCCCCGACGGAGCCCTTCGTGTCGCCTCTTGGGGCCCTCTTCAGGCGTTGCTGGAGCGCTCTTGGACCCCCTGGGGGGGGCCCTCTTGGGCCCCTTGGGCCCCATCTTGGGGCTCCCTTGGGGCCGTCTTGGAGCCATCTTGGGGCCTCAGGAGTCCATGGGCAGCGAGGAGGCGGGAGGAGGAGGAGGAGGAGGAGGAGGAGGCGGGAGGAGGAGGAGGAGGAGGAGGAGGAGAAGACCTTGAGCTCTTGGGGCAGGGCCTCGACCTCCCGTGGGGGGCGCGTCCCGGGCAGGCTCCGTGGCCCCATGGGAGCCGTCGTGGGCCGGTCGCGGCACTTCGTGCAGTCATGCAGGAGGCTATAGCCTGAAGCATCTTACAGTGGAGACTGTTAAGGCCCAGCAGCACGACCACCCCCCCTTATAAAACGACACGAAGATCGGGACAAAATCGGATCGGGATAATTCGAAATCTTTGAGAATCGGCGGGTTTGGAGGATGTATGGGGCGCCGCGGCCGCTCCAGAGCGTTCCGGAACGCTCTGAGAGCGCTCCGGAACGCTCTGGAGCGATTTATCCCGATCCTAGCCCTGTTTTATTGAAGCATCTTACAGTGGAGACTGCTAAGGCCCAGCAGCACGACCACCACCCCCCTTATCGGGGGCGGAAAAGAGGGGGGTGATGACTAGAAGGGGGTGGATATCATGGCGTGGGCTATGATATTTCCCCAGATCTCATGGCGCATCTTCTTATTTCATTACGTCCCTGGCCCCCCCGCTGGGCCGCGCACATGCCGCCGGTCATGATTGGCACCCCCCCTCTTGGACACCCCCCTCTTGGCCGCTCCCGTCCTTAAGTTCCGTTCCGTGCGTCGCCCGTGCGTTGGCCCTGGTTTGCGTCATTGTCCCAAATCCCGGCCTCCCACAGTGCGCGGGCGACATGTGGCGCGACATGCGGCGGTCTCCACTGGAGACCCATGCCAAGAAACACCCTGCTCGCCTCCAGAGTGCCCTGGGTCTCTTGGGTGTCGACGGTTCTGCTACGGAAAGCGCGACGTGCCCCCACCGTCCAGAATCAATGGACGTCCTGGGGTCAGGGTCGGGTTTCTTGCGGAAGGTTTCTTGTTGTCGGGCTTTTATTGTAGGCTAGTTTTGTGCGCTCGTGGAGGTCATCTGGAGCTGTCTCGGGCCATCTTGGGTCGTCTCGGACTCGCCAACCCCGCTCTGGCCCGTCGTGGCCCTCACCAGACTCAGGGAGGGGGCGCCGGGGGAGCGGTGAGCTTCCCCCCGAGGGGGGCAGAAGAGGTATGAACAGCTGACTCCGTGAATCGCGTACTCCCAGAGAGCTGGTGGGATTTGTCCCACAACATTTGCGGGCTTTCGTGCTGGATCAGACCATGAACCGCAGAGGGCATTGATTAGTTGGTCGGCCCTGCCAAGTCAAGGGTACCCTTGTGTCCTGTCTTCAAAGGCTTGTATTTTGTTACATTCCTATGCCAAATCGCACCCCCTCCCCCCTCCCCCAATGGAGATCTTGGCTGTTTTTGGCCTGCTTCAAGCGGGTAGAGTCTCCCCCATAATAGGGACGCACTGCTGCAAACAGTCGCATTAAGCACAGGTCCGCAGCCAGACCCCCCCTATCGAAACGCCGAACAAGAAAACGTTCACAAAGTAGCCCTCGGAAGGGTCTTGTGTTTTCTCGCGTGCCCTCTCCAATCAAGCCCGGCTGTCTGTTGCTTGCCGTGGATGCCGTGGCGGCAGCTGCCGACGGCCAAGAGCATGCGCGACGGTAAAAGGGACCCCGTGGTGTGTATATATATATATATATACACACATATATATATATATATATATATATATATATCGTGCGCTGTGTGTTCGTTGGGCCCTGGCCTGCTGCGGTGTTCGCTGGTGCACCGGGCAACCGCTGCTGCTCGCAGGCCGCCGGCGAGGATCTGGGCCTCCCCGATGGGGTCGGAGTAGACGGGGCCGGAGGATCGCGCGACATCGCCGATCGGGACTCAAGAAACTCAGGAGAGGAAAAAACACACAGACACAATGAATCCTCGATTCCCCAGAAAATATGGGAAAATATGGGAAGTGGGGGGGAAGACAGAAACCCAGAAAATATGGGAAAATATGGGGAATATATCTATTTGTGTGTATTTATTCGTGTGTCCTGGGGCCCCTTCAGAAACGGGGGTCAATGCAAACGGGGGTCAGCCAGGGCTCCGGATCCTGCAGGATTCTGCGAAGACCCCCTCTGGCTGACCCGGGTTAGCGAGCCGCTCGTGGCCTCGAGGCGGCCGCGCATATGGGCTGACCCGGGTTTGCGAAGACCTGCGTTGCAGTTTTGTTGTCCTGCATTGCAGTTTTTTGGTGTCTTGCTGACCCGGGCCTGGAATGACCCGGGTCAGAAGATCCCCGAGCCGATGCATCGCCCATGCGGCTCGATGTGGGGCCCGATATGTTTCACGTCGACGTCGCCGATGCATCGCCGACGTCGACTATGCATCGCTGGTGCATCACCGATGCATCGCCGATGTGTCGGCGATGCGGCGCGATCTTCCGACCCCATCTACTCGGACCCCATCAAGGAGTCCTCTCGAGGAGGAGGAGGAGGAGTGAAGATTCCGTGGTGTATATCGTGCGATATGGTCATTGACCCCTCGTCTGGCTGCGGTTTTCGCCGCTGCACGGGGGTACCGCTGCTGCTCACCGGCCGCCGGCAAGGATCGCACGCCATTGAGGGGAAAAAAGGGAGAGAGAGAGAGAGAGAGAGAGAGAGAGAAAAAAAAAAAAACAAAAAAAAGGGTCCGACGAGTCCAAACTGCCCCCGGAGGGGGGCCCATCGGAGAGGACCTTCTCTGACACTCTGGCATGGGACAAAACCCTTCCAGGGGCCAACGACAGGGCCTTCCCCTAGGAAAAAAGCTTGCCTTCATCCTCTACTAGCGGGTCGTTGGCCTGATGCTTGACACGAAGCTTGCTGCCGAGGTTCTGCGCCTCCCCTTCGTTCTAGCCGAAAGCCTGGAGGCAATCAGACAGGCACAAATCGTGCCGATTGAAAAACCGCGGAGCAGGTTCGCTCCTCCCTCCTCCAGGCTGGGCCCCAGCACCGCTCTCCACGACCCCCCCCCCGCGAACAGCTCCCGCACCTTGACCCCAGGGGTGCACCCTGGGCCCAGCCCGAAGGGTCGGTTGGGATACCTCAGCCGCGAAATGCTGGACCTGTTTTGCGGCGGGCCCGACAGAGGCCACTTGCGACCCCAGGCAAGGGCCTTTTTTACCGTGCCGTTTTTGATACATGCTCCGCGTGCGGAGCATGTATTCAACATGCAGGGATTTATTACTAAAAAGAACGATGAGTTCATGCACACATTTATTCATACATTAGTCATGTATTAAGAATCCAATGTGTTTAAACATCCCGTGGATTAAAAACTGCCCTCGTAGACCTTTGGCTCCGTGGGAGGCCGTGGCGTACAGTCACCACCTGTGGAGTCAAGACGGGAGCGGCGGGGCCCGTCCGGCAAAGCAGGAGAGACTGACGCAAGCAGTGCCCGCCCTCTCTCCCGGGGGCCTCGCCAGGCTCGCCTCGCACCCTGCAGTTTACCAGCCTCGAACGTATCCCTATCCCTAGGATTGACACGCCAAAAGGCGATGACAATCTTAGGGATTCGCCCTCAAAACATGAGGGAACCCCTAAGATTGACGTCGTGGTGAGGAGGTGCCCAGCATAGGGATAGGGAGATGTTCCAGGCTGGTAAACAGTGCCGTTGTTTAACACATGCTCCGCGTGCGGATCACGTATTACAAATGCAGGGATGTAGTATTAAAAACAACGATGAGGGCATGCATACATGTATTTTTACATTGATCATGTATCAAGAACCCTGTATGTTTAAGAATCCTATGTATTAAAACCTGCCCTGTAGACACATCGTCCATCTGCGGGGCAGACGGCGACGAGGCAGGAGCGGACACAGGAGAGGGAGGACCAGAGGGAGGAGCAATGATACGCAGCAGCATCGGCAGCCTCCTCACGCCGAGCCGCCTCCAGGGCCCCCTCCCAACCAGCATCTCCCTCGATGGAAACCAAGCTGAGGCCCTGAGCTCCACCATTGTCGAAGCGGCCTCCTTCGCTGTAAAAAACCTCCGACCGGGTGATGACTTCCAAAGTCAGGCGAGCCAGAAACAACATTCCTTTCGCCAGCAGGGTGTCTTGCGGATCGTGGCGACTGAGTGCGGCCCCCTGCTTTGCATGGCGGTCCGCTTCGTGATGTCCTGTCCTCTCAAGCTCCGACAACCGCACCTCCCGCACATCCACCATCGAGGCGTGGGCCATCACCTTGTTAAACGTGGCTAATTACAGCGAAGCCATCGTCCTGAAAAAGTTGGCCCCACAAGTGTGCGCAGATGTTGGCGGCTCGGCAGGCATGCGCGCGATCGTGGCAGCAATGCAAGGTGCCCCGGCAGTGCGAGTAAAAAGTGTAAGTTCCACCGGAACATGTCGAGGTCATGAAGACAGCGTAGTCCCCACCTGATCGGGGCAAGAGGCAGGGGGGACCGAGCCGCACCATCCTGCAACCCATCGGCGCTCATGGTCATAGACAGCAATGCCCCACCCAGCCACACGAAGCGAGGGGAACAGGCCAGCACGGGCCTGCCGCCTAATTCGCTTTAATGTGTCTGGCACTGCGCTGAGTCGATCATTTGTTCGGCATCCGGTGCCACCCGATAAGACAACAGATCCCGCCTCACGTTTGCCGAACGTCAACAAAAAGGAGCAGGAGTAGTAGTGTTACAGCCGGACCGAGGTATGAGATCGAGGGCATTTCGGGGAGGGTACCCTAGTGCTCTGCGTGCATGTTGGTTGTTCTTGTGCATGTTGGGGAGGGTACATTTGGACGGCTTGTGTGCTTTGGCCAGAGAAGGGTCTTATGTTCGTGAAGGATGTCCTTCTGTCCTAGGTCCGACTGTCCGTAGCATGGGTGAGCGCCGAAATTTTGCCGCAGACGCGAGGGTGCTGTTTTGTTCGGAAGCGGCGTGGAGGGAACCTGCACGGCTGTCTAATTATGAAGCGCGACGCGATCGCGTACCTATCCAAAGCACACATCTCAGCGTAGATATCGCCAGAGATTGTCCGCTCCCCCTCCTTCCCACCCCGTTTTCGCTTTTTCGGGCGTCCTGGAGAGCCCTTGCCGCCACCGCCGGATTCGCTTCGAAATCCTGGTCAGAACACTCCCTGGGAGGTGTCCAGGGAGAAGTGGTATCTGTATCTCGTCGTTGCCCCAGACGTGACCCGTATTGCAAGTCCCGCGCTCCACGTACAAGCCGCCTTCGCCTTCACATAATATGTATGTCATGCCTGCTAGAGTCGTATCATGGTATCGTGCGTGATCCCGCTTCTGCTTTGTCTAATTTAATGGCCTTCGGCCCACCCCGCCACCGTGCCCGGGTTCTGGGTCAGAGTTCTCAGGGATGCTTCTCTGGGTCGCTTCGGAGCGTTCTCGGGGGCCTCTTGGGGGCAGTTGTGGTGCCTCTTGGGAGTCTCTTGGGGACTTCTTGGTGGCCAATTGGGGCCTCTTGGGGGCCTCTTGGGGCCTCTCGGCGGCCTCTTGGGGGCCTCTTTGGGTTTCCTGGGGGGCCCTCGGGGCCGTGGGCTCGAAATGTCCGTTCGGGTCCCCAATCTGGGCACCCTCTTGGAGGTGTCCTTGGGGCCTGCTGGGTTGTCTTGGGCGCCTCTTGGGCCGTCTTGAGGCCCTCTTGGGCCGTTTGGGGGCCTTCTTGGGGGGCCCCTTGGGCCGCCGTGGAGCGATCTTGGGGGCCTCTAGGGCCGTCAGGGAGCGTCGGGAAGCCGAAAAGGCGAGAAACAGCCTTCAAGCATCGGGTGCAAATCAAGGATTTCGGCCTCCAAGGGGGCCCTCTTGGGAGGCCTCTCGGAGGCCCCTTGGTGCGTCTTGGAGGCCTCTTGGGCCGCCCGAGCGCAGTCTTCGGCGCCCGGGAGCGGCCGCTCGGCGACTCGGGGCCCTCCTGGGCCGTCTCGGGGGCCTCTCGGGGCCCTCTCTTTGGCCCGTCTCTTGGAGCCTCCTCTTGGTGTCGCTCGGACGTGTGCACTTTTTCTCGCCGAGGGGTTCTTAAGCAAGGGCGCCCTCGAGGGCGCGAAGTTACTCGCGCTTCGCGCTTCGCGGTTCGGCTCCGATTCCTCCTCAGCCTCTTCTTCTCCCCTGGGAGGCGGCGCGAGAGCGCGAAGTTATTCGCGCTTCGCGCTTCGCGCAGCGCGAAGCGCGAAGTTTGGAGCCCTTGCTTAAGGAGCATCCTGGATCATCCTGCGAGGAAAAAAAAACGCACGACACCGAACACCAACACGGGGACCGGACGTCCGAGCGATGGCGAGTCCTTGGGCCAAGGGCTCCCTCGAGGGCGCGAAGTTATTCGCGCTTCGCGCTTCGCGGTCCTCGTTCCTTCTCCCCCTCCTCCTCGTCCTCCTCTTCTCCCTTTGGGAGGGCGGCGCGAGAGCGCGAAGTTATTCGCGCTTCGCGCTTCGCGCAGCGCGAAGCGCGAAGCTGGGAGCCCTTGTTGGGCCCGGATAAATGCACGCGCCGCCCCATGGGCAATGCCCAGGGGACATGCGGGGTGCCCCAGGAGATGTCAGGAGTTGGGGTCCGGGCCCCCAAACAATTCGTGACGCCAGCCCGTCCACAAACGATCCGCAGGGGAGTTTGGTACATCAGGGGCGGCTGGAAGCGTGCAGTGGCGCGGCCGTCTTCAGAAAGACAACGGGTCACACACAGCTTCCCGCATGGTGATGCTTGAGATTGGAATCGGTGCACGATACGACGTGGTGCTCCCCGTGGAAAGCGTCTCTAGCGCAGGTGGCTGTGTCCACCCTGGACCATGATAAACAAGGATCATCCATATCTTCCCGCAACGACGTTTAAGACGGAAGCCAGTGCAAGATACGCTGGGGTGTTCTCTGTGGTAAGCGTATCTGGCGCAGGTGATTGTTTCTATCATTCGTCGCCCTTGTCGCAATTTGAGAATCGCATCCCCTATATGCATCCTTGATCTCTGCCCCCGCACTGAAGTTTATCTTAAACTCGCGTGCGACTGCTGGTGATGGTGGTGGTGCTGGTGGTGGCGGTGGTGGTGATGCTGCTGGTGTTGCTGCTTGTGGTGCTCTGTTGCCCTCTTGGAGCCATCTTGTAGCAAGTGGTGATGGTGCTGGTGATGCCTGGGGCCATCTTGGGGGTGAGAGGAGGAGGAGGATGAGGAAGAGGAGGAGGAGGAGGAACAGAAAAGGAGGAAGGGAGGGAGGAGGAGGCGCAGGAGGAACGCGGCGCGAGGAGGATGACGAGGAGCAGGGAGGCGGCAGGAAAGAAGCAAGGAAGGAACGGACGATGACAAGGAGGACGAGAAGTCGGGCTTTGGGAATCTGTCGTGGTGAGGGGTTCTTCGAAGACTCGTAATGCCATTTGGGCGACATCTTGGGGTGCTCTTTGGGTCCTCTGGGGGCCTTCTTGGGAGGTTTTTTTTTGAAGGGTCTTGGAGCCATCTTGGGGCTCTTTGGGGTGGTCTGGGAGGCCTCTTGAGACGTCTTGGAACCCCTCGCTCAGAAAGAGGGGTGTCTTAAATTGACGCCCCCCCCATCGGAGGCTCACAATGGGCGTCTTGGGGCCCTCTTGGACCGCTCTTGGGACGCTCTTGGGCGCTCTTGGGGCCCTCTTGGGCTTCTCCTGGGACTATCTTGGGGCCATCTTGACGCCTCAAGAGCCCATCGGAAGCCAAAAAGCGAAAAGGCAACACATTGATGTTCCTCAGGTTTTGAACCCATTTTTGCCTCTTGGAAGGGGTCCTTGGAGGGCTCGGAGGGCACTTGAAACCTTTTGGGGGCCGTCTTGAGGCCTCTTGGATGCGTGTCGGAGGCTATCGTGAGCCGTCTTGAGGTATCTTGGGCGATGGAGGCCATCTTGGGCTCTCTAAAACCCTCTTGGATCTATCTTGGGTCATCTTGGACGCTCTAACCCCTCGCGGGGGAGCCCGTCCAGACCCAGGGAGGGAGAGGGGAGGTGAACCTCCCGAGCATTGAAAGGGCGGAGGCTGGGAAAAGGAAACGCTCTAGACCACCTGCGCTCAGAGGGCTGGTGGGATTCTCCAGGAGCGAGAAATGACGCTTTGACGATTCGGCCCGGGACCTGAAGACACACCCATTCCGTGCCCAGCGGCGCGGTGGCGGATGCATGGCCGTGCTCTGGAGGCCTTGGAGCTAATTTGTCGTTTGTGACCGTGTCGAAGCAGTAGTTTGGACATGATCTTGTTTCTTGGGCGTTTTTTGGCCTTTCTGAAGCTTCAGGGCCTCTTGCGAGCACTGCAGCCGCGTAGGCAGGCCTCCTGGCTGTCTGGAAGAAGCTTGGAGCTCGTCGTGAGACGTCACCAACCAGTGTTGCACCGTCTTGGCGCCGTCTTGGAGTGGAATGGGCCATTGTGGGACTGTTTTGAAGCCCTCCAGGGGGCAGTCCATGGGCCGCCCTGGGCTCCTAGGTTCCAGCCCACGCCAGGAAGCAGGGAGAGCTGGACATGTTCCATGAACCTACGACACGCGCAGTAATATTCCGATTTCTCGAGCGCGTGGTTCAACGATTCGCGAAAATGACCGCTACTTGGCACGCCCCCCTCCCTCTCCATGGCTCAGGAGACGGGGGTCAGTGCAAACTGGGGTCAGTCAGAACGCCGGATCTTGCAGGATCCTGCAGGGCAAGGGCTGTACGGACCTGGGTTTGGGTGCAGGACCCTGCAGGAGTCTGCAGGATCCTGCAGGATCTTGCAAGACCTGGCTACGTTTCTTGACACGGGCGTCCTGGACTTTGACGGTCCAGTGTTCGTGGGATGTTTGCAGCGGGAGCTCGCGTCAAATTTCAGGTTGGGTCTCGTCATTAACATGGATGGCCTTGTCAGGACAACCCGAGTCCCCCGAATCCGACTTTGGGGGGGCTTGTGCTCAGGGTAGGCTGCAGCACCGCTCCACGATGTGCTGTGAACCAACCCTGCAGGGTGGGCCCTTTCCATTTTTCAGTGCGCTTCAGCTTTGGCTTCAGCTTCAGCTGTGGATGCGCCGTGGAGCGCCTTCGGGCCAGCTCACTCGAGTCGGCTTTCCGCTCAGATGGGCAACGTCCGCGGCGACGCCGTGAGCGAGACTTGGGCACCGTTGGCAACAGCTGCTGTCGGTCTTCTACCCCTTCCGCAAGTTGTCCCGGGGCATGAGCGGGGACTCCAGGACCCCTGTAGTATGTCGGGGCCCCCAAAGAGGGTGGTGACCACACCGTGCGGTGAGTCGGTGGGGATTCGGGGTCACCGCACGGTTTTGAGACTCGGGTCGTTCTCCGAGGACGTCTCGGGCGACAGGGGCCTCCAGGGTCCCAAGACCGTGCGGTGACGGACTGTGCGGTGAGGTCTTGCGGGATTTCGAGGTCACCGCACGGTCCGTCACCGCACCGTTCCGGGACTCCTATAGGGTCGAGTTCGAGGGAGTCATGCCGCGGCATGGCGAGAGGCACGGCGCCGGAGTTCGGGGCTGGTCTCCGAGGGTCTCCTGAGCTTCCCCCAGGCCCCCCTCGGAGGAGGCCTCGGCAGGAAGCCAGATGCTCAGCAAGGAATAGGTCGGGCGGGTGGTAGCCAGGGATGACCTGAATTGGGGGGTGAAGAGAATGGCCCATAGAGGGGCCCTGCAGGGCCCCTCTAGGGCCCTTGCTTGCTCCACAAGGGGCACGAGAGCGCCCGTGTAGGGCCCTTCTCTTCACCCCCCATGTGGGTCAGACCTCCATTCGCACCCGCCCGAAAGGGGGGAGAACACGCCAGAGACGCGCAACCGTATCGATGGGACCAGCGTCGACCAGGTACGTCCAAGCATCCAGATCAACTCTCCCAGATCCTTCGGTCCTCCCTCGACGGCCAGGAGGGGGGCGGTCATCAAGAGGCATCTGGAGGCTCTCAGAGATTCCGAAGTGGCCAGAACATTTAAATGACCTCGAGCCTCGAGCCTTGACGCTCCTTCTCGAACGGGAGGTGTTCGCCAGCACTGCAGTGAGAACCCCCCTGCGACCAGGAAGGAGTGTAGTGGTCCGAGGCTCACGATGTCCCAACTTATTTTAGCTTGGATCACCAGAACGATTTTCGAGCACCAGAAACTACCTAAACTGGAGGGTTTTCACACGTTGGGCCCTGGGGGGCGATACTCGTTCGACACTGTTTCGATACTTGTCTGGATGCTCGATTTTTCGGCCCTTACTTACGATGGGAACCACATAATCTGAGGCATGGATTTATCCACGCCCGCCGCTTCGGGAGGCCCAGAGGTCGCCGTATGAAAACCAGGTCCCAATAAACCCAGTCCTGCCAACGACCGAAACGATTGCCACCCAACATAATAGAAGCATAATCTCCGAGGACGACGGCCACGGCGGTCACGACGGTGGCAGAGTTTGTCTAGGCTTCCTAGATGGATTCGGAGTAGATGGGGTCGGAGGATCGCGCCGCATCGCCGATGCATCGCCGATGCGGCTCGGTGTGGGGCCCGATTTGCCTCACGCCGACGTCGCCGATGCGTCGCCGACGTCGAGGATGCGTCGCCGGTGCACCCCCGATGCATCAGCCGATGCGTCGGCGGTGCGGCGCGATCCTCCGACCCCATGTGCTCCGACCCCATCGAGGAGGCCTCGAGTTTGGTGAGCCCCTGCCTCGGTCGGAGCCGTCGGTGGGGAGGTGGCCGCCGGCGCCGTGGTGAACCCCGCGAAGGGGAGCCAGCCGACGAGGCGCTCGTGGCGGAGCCCGCTGCAGCACGTGACGCAGGCTGCCGCCTGCCCTCGGCGGCCTCCAGCGGCCATCGTCAGTAACCCTCCTCCTCCTCCTCCTTCTCCTCCTCCTCCTCCCCCTCCTCCTCCTCCTCCTGCTCCTGCTTCTCCTCCTGCTCCTCCTTCGCCCCAGCAGGAGGAGGAGCAGGAGCAGGAGCAGGAGCAGGATGATGGGGAGGGCCGTGCGGAGGCGCGCTGCAGCCTCGGGGGGCCGCTCCCGTCCTGCAAGTGGCCGTCTTCTCTTGTGCCCTTCACCACCCACCAAACCACCCCAACCCAACCCGAAGACCTCAAATTGACCTCCATTTCCACTGGGGGGGGGGGGTCGGGGAACATCGAGAAAGCACATATGGAAGCCGTACCCCCCCCCCAACCCGAAATTCGGGTCTTCGGGTTGGGTTGGGGTGGTCTGGTAGGTAGTCGGCTCTGGGGCGGGTTCGACGCGGAATCGGCGCGGATGCGACGCGGAGTCGGCACGGATTCGGTACGGACTCGACGCGTTCCACGTGAGTTTGACGCAGATGTGACACCGAAGTCTGGCTCGACGGGACAGACCAGGCCCCCACATGATGCAACACAACGTCACGGGGGAACGTTAGGGCGGGGTGGTCGCCATGATGTGCCTGGCGGCGCCAGAACGGCCTCTTCGGCGAGAGTGAGGCAGGTCGAGGGAGGAGGAGGAGGAGGAGGAGGAGGAGGAGGAGGGAAGAGGAGGGAAGAGGAGGGAGGAGGAGGAGGAGGGAGATGGGGAGGAGGAGGAGGAGGAGGAGGAGGAGGAGGAGGAGGAGGAGGAGGAGGAGGAGGAGTGAGGAGGATCATAGGCAACGTTAGGGGCTCGAGGTTCGAGGTCTTGGGACGTTCTCGCGGGCTCTCGGCGGCTTTCCGGCCTCGGGGTGTGCCCGCAAGCGGGCGCGCCTCGCCGAGCGCCCCCGGGGGGTTGCCCGGATCGCCCCGCACGGCCGCTGGAGATGGGTATCGTTTAACCCATCCCCATCCCCATCCCCTTCGAGACCCCCACCAAATTGCTCGCCTCGGCGTCGCCGCCCGCCCCGCGCCGTCGTCCGTCGGGTCCTTGGTCGGCCGTCGTCCGCCGTCCATCGTTTTCTTGTCCTCTTGTCGTCGTCGTTGTCGGAGTCTTAAATATCAATATATATATAACATACATGTATAAGTGTGAGAGAGAAGGATAGTAAACGGCCGGCCGTTGAAATTTGCATATTGGGGCTCCCAGTTTCCGATCTGCTGTCCCTCTTCCCTCCTCTTGAAAAGGCGGGCGGAAACCCAATGTATGTCCAACGCATGTTTCTACCTCATGGTTCGACCCACTCTTTCTGGCCGACGGGTACATGCATGTACACATATGGTTTAGCTTGTTATGATGTCAGAGGTTTATATGTTATAACATATTTCGTGTTTGATGTCAGAATATACGATTGGTTGATTCGGCGTGCTTTTAATTGCATGGCACCAGTTCGTGTTACATGGTGCTGCAGTAAAGTGCAACATGCTATGCTAGAACAGGAAATCATGTACACAATATGTTTAAGTTTCTATGCCAAACTACACGCTATCATTATATGTTCGAATATGGTGTTGATATCCCCCGCATTAGATATCATATGTAAGCTTATGGCGCCTTCTACTATATCCTAGCATAGTGGACTATACGGTATGCAAGCATATCGTATCGTGTTACAGGATGCCGTGTTTCTAATGTATCGTACATCTCATGGTGTAGCACATAGGATATTCAAATCTAAGCCATGTATATTGTTGCAGCCTGCATACTGTTCTGTTATATAGTGCGTACCACCTTATAGTTTGGTATGATAAGTTTTCTTGTATTGGCCATGATATCTTATCAGTGAAGAGTCCGCTAGCATGCATTATACTGCTTGTTATGGCAGATCCGATACTTGTTCAACACAGTATACTAAACATACGTGTATACATAGACATATCAATGTTAAGCAGACTGTGCTGACGCTTCGCGCCATGTAGCTTGATTATTGAAGTTTGGCATGCATGCGGAAGGGCAAGTGGGTAGCGCAAACACTTTTGCGATAACGCCTTGTTGTTGTGCCGGCATCGCCATTGTGTATATATGAATATCAACTAATACTAATTATGTTGTTCTTTATATTTCCCTCATGTTTCTCTTCCCCTCTTCCCCCTCCCCTGTCTCGCCCAGCCCTGCCAATTCTTCCCACTCCTCCTGAGTTCTTTTTTCGGAGGCTCCTCCTTGGAGAGCCTTTTGTGGGCAAGGCCTCCGGGGCGCCTGCTTGGGGCCTCTGGGGGATTCCTCGAGCAATCCTGCTTCCAACCGCGGTCTCCCTGAACGACGGGGTCACGATTTGGAATGTTTCGGGGGGCGTGTTAGGGCGAATTTGGGCCGTCTGTGGTTCGCTTCCGGCCATCTCGGAACCCTGTTGTGCCGTCTTGGGGTTCTTCTGGGCTGCTTGTAAGCCCTTTCGGATAGCTTTGGGCGATTTCTGGGCCTCCTGCGCGGTCTCGGAAGCCCCGAAGACCAGAAGAACAGAGTATTCCCTAAATCATGCAACAACCATTGAACATCAATATTTTGTCTTGCGTTTGAGACTTACCGATTTGGGCCTGGTGCCTAGGCCCAGCAGGGGGTTCGGGAGCTTCGGAAAGCATGGGAAGCCTCCTTCAGGGGCACCCAAGGGGCCCCCAGGGCCACGGATCCGGGGGTCCACAATTATGGGGTGGGTTGGGGGGGTGGAGGGTTTTCCCCCCTTCGGATTCGTAAATTTGCGAGGATGAGGAATAGAGAGAGAGAGAAAGAGAAAGAAAAAGATAGAGAGAGAGAGGAGGAGGAGTGAGTGGAGCAGTGAGGAGGATGAGGAGAAGGAGGAGGAGGAGGAGAAAAAGGGGAGGAGGAGGAGGAGAAAAAGGGGAGGAGGAGGAGGAGGAGGAGGAGGAGGAGGAGGACGGGAGCAGGAGAAGGAAGAGGAGGAGGAGGAGGAGGAGGAGATTGAGGAGGAGGAGGAGGGGAGGAGGAGGAGGAGGAGGAGTGATGATGATGATGTTGATGATGGTGATGATGCTGATGATGCTGATGATGATGATGATGCTGATGCTGATGCTGATGATGGAGGTGGTGGTGATGATGATGATGGTGATGATGATGATTGCTGATGATGATGGTGATGATGATGATGGTGGTGATGATGATGATGATGATGATGATGATGATGCTGATGCTGATGCTGATGCTGATGCTGATGCTGATGCTGATGCTGATGCTGATGCTGCTGCTGCTGATGATGATGATGATGCTGATGCTGATGCTGATGCTGATGCTGATGCTGATGCTGATGCTGATGATGATGATGCTGATGATGCTGATGAGGTTGAGGTTGAGGATGAGGATGAGGATGAGGATGAGGATGAGGATGAGGATGAGGATTAGGAGGAGGAGGAGGAGGAGGAGGAGGACGAGGAGCCAGGAGGCGGAGGAGAGAGGAGGGAGGAGTGAGGAGTGATGAGGAGGGAGGAGAGAAGAGGAGGAGGAGGTGGAGGAGGAGGAGGAGGAGGAGGAGGAGGGAGGAGAGGAGGGAGGGAGGAGGAGGAGGAGGAGGAGGAGGAGGAGGAGGAGGAGAGGAGAGGAGGAGAGGGGAGGAGGGAGGAGGAGAGGAGGAGGAGGAGGAGGCCAGGAGGGGAGGAGGAGGAGGAGGCGGAGGAGGAGGAGGAGGAGGAGGAGTGCGGAGTAAGGAGGGAGGAGTAAGGAGGAGGAGGAGGAGGAGGAGGAGGAGGAGGAGCCAGGAGGGAGCCTCAGGCCCCCGCCTGCCAAGCGGTGGTCTGCGTGGACATGCTCGGGCAGCCGCCTGCGGGCGGCGAAGGCGGCGGCACCCGCGGGGAGGGCGGCCGGCCGCCTCCCGCGGGGAGGGCTCGCGGACGGCAGGCGGTTTCGGGCCGGCGGCAGCGCAGAGCGCAGAGCGCAGAACGTCCGATCGAGCGCCCGAAGATCGGGCCGGAGGAAAGGGGGGGATTGGGAACGGGGGGGGTCCGAAATCTGCTGCATGCAGCTGGTTTCGGCCCCGCCGCCGGGCCCATTCCTCGATACATGGGCGCCTTCCGGCGCCGGGAGGCGCCGGGAAAATCAGCTACGTGAGCTGATTCTCAACCCCCCCGCAGGGGCGGGTCCGCGGGCGGACACCCATGGGTCAAGCAGTGGCGAAGCGTCCCGGCTCGCTTATAGCCCCACCAAAGAATGTTCTAAGAACCTTTTGTGGTTCCCAGGAAATGTTCTCAGAGCATTTCTGGCGGAGCCTGTCTTGGTTCAGCACATCGGGTTCATGTTCTAAGAACATTGTTTTTCGTTCTTAGAACATTTCTGGGTTCTGAGAACATTTCGTGGTAGGACTATCTGAATGCCGGGACGGTCGGTCCCTGCTCAAATGGGGCTGCAGCGAATGGTCGGTGATCAAGAGGTCATCAGGGGCAACGATAGGGGGGGATAGGCAAAGGGGGGGTGATGCAGGACAAAGTTGGGGGGGGGAATATGCACAGGGGGGGACGCATCGACCCCCAATCGCCCATTGATCGCCGATAGGGGCCCGATAGCCCCAACCCTCCCAGGAAGGTGCGGATTCACTATCGGGGGCCTATCGCCGATCTATCGGCGATGTATCGCCGATTCCATGTCGATGCATCCCCCCCTACGCCAGTGCCCCCTTATCGTTGCCCCTCAGGCCAGGGGGGGCCATGATGCTTGGTTCGCCTTGAAAGCGGTCTGGGCGTTTTTTTGGCTTTTTCTATCCGGGGCCCCTGAGAGGGTTATAACGCCAAAAAACAAAGCATCCTTGTTGTAGCGCTTTTAGTTTTCTCTTGAGACCTGGAAGCGCTAAACAACGATTTCCAAGACGCCGAGTTGAAAACGCAAACAAAAAACGCCCCGGGCATATTTTAGGCGAGCCAAGCCATCAGGGGGGTGATGATTACGGGTGTGTGTGTGTGGATACCATGGCGGGGGCCATGATATCTCCCCAGATTTCACGGCGCCGCTTCTTACTTCACAACACGTCCCCGCCCCTCCTCCAGGCCGCGCACATGCCGCCGGTCATGATTTGCGTTCCCTCCCCTTAGACGCCCCCGAGAGGCGGGGGTGAGTGCAAACGGGGATCAGCCAGAGCGCAGGATCTTGCAGGATCCTGCAGAGCCAGGGTCGCACTGACCCAGGCTCGGCCCTGCAGGATCCCGCAGGAGCCTGCCAAAGCTGCCTGACCAATGTCCGGATCGACCCGGGCCAGTAGATCCCCGATGGAGTGCATGGGTTCCAGTACACTGGCGATGTGGCGCAGTCCAGAGCTCAACGTTCTCCGCCCGGACGTCGCCGACGCGTCGGCGACGCCGTGCAGTCCCCTCCGTCTGTGGGCCCGGCGAGCGAGGGGGAGGGATTCGGCTCGGGCGTCGCGTAGGGGGGGTGTCCCGGGTGCCATGCTGGGGGTGGGCAGGTGGAATCTTTCTTTATGATGAATTTCACTTAAGGCAAGGGTGGGCCGGCGGAGTTGTTTTTCGGTTTGTTGTCTTGTTCTGGGGATGTCCCGAGCACAACGCTCAGTTCACATGCGTGATGGAGGATGTCTCGAGCGAAACGCTCGTCTTGCAGAGTCGGGGGACGATCGAGCGAAACACTTGTTTTCTTGTGTCCAGGTCGCCCAGGGAGGTGTCTAACATGAGAATGTGTTGAGGATGTCTCGAGCGAGACGCTTGTTCTCACGTTTCCAGGTCGCCCAGGCGGATGTCTGGCATCAGGATGTGGTGAGGAAGTCTCGAGCGAAACGCTTGTTTTCACGTGCCCAGGTCGCCCAGGCGGATGTGTAACACGAGGCTGCGTAGAGGATGTCTCGGGCGATACGCTTGTTCTCACGTGTCCAGATCACCCAGACGGATGTCTAGCATGAGGATCTGTTGAGAATGTCTTGAGGGAAGCGCTTGCTTTCACGTGCCCAGGTCGCCCAGGCGGATGCCTAACATGAAGATGCATTCAGGACTTCTCGAGCGAGATGCTTGTTTTCGGGTGTCCAGGTCGCCCAGCGGATGTCTAGCATGAGGATGTGTAAGGGATGTCTCTAGCGGAGCGCTTGTTTTCTCGTGACCAGGTCGCCCAGGCGGATGTCTAACATGAAGATGTATTCAGGATGCCTCGAGCGAACCGTTGTGTTTCACGTGTCCAGGTCGCTCAGGCGGATGTCTAACATGAGGATGGGTTGAGAATGTCTCTAGCGAAACGCTTGTGTTCACGTGTTCAGATCGCTCAGGCGTATGTTTAGCATCTGGATTTCTTGAGGATGTTTCGAGCGAAACGCCTGCCGCAGTAGAGAGCGTCGAAGTCCAACCCCACCCCTCCGATGTGCGTCCCCTGGCGCGCTGGCGCGTCCCCTGTGAGGCTGTCTCGTGCGCGTGATTGCACGGCGTGCGCGTTGCAAAGCGTGGCCCGTTGTTGGCCCATTTGCCGCGATGTCCGCTCGAAGTGATGTTGAATAGTCGTTTCTACGGCGCTTCGTTTGCGACGTTCTGGTGTGACTTGCCTTGGCACGTCCCCTCGCACGCTCCTCGACATGGCACATTCCTTGGCTCGTCCTCTGTCGCGTTTCCTGGCTGGTCCTCGGGCGTTTCCCCTGCCCGTGGCGCGCCCCTGACCATGTCCCCTGGCATGACGTGCTGAGGTCCGTCCCATGGCACGCGCCTTGGCACGTCCCGCGGCAGGTGCCTGACACGTCCAGGGCACGTCCTGCAATACGTCCCCTGACACGTCCCCTGGCACATCCTGTGGCGCGTTCGTGACCCTGTGCCCCGTGTCGTGTCGTCCCTTTTCGGAGCTGAGTCGGGTTTGGAGCTCGACCTGAGTGAGCGTCCCGCACGTTTCGACTTCAGCTATCTCTGGGCGAGCTATGGTGTGCTCAGGCAGCTCGAGCTTAAGATCCAGATCAGTTCGGTCAGGGCTCGGATGCTAAGGAGGACTCGATCCACAACGCTATAGAGCACAATCGCGGGATGGCACATCGCAAGTCAGCACGGCACAGCACAGTACAGCCCTTGGCACCGTACATCAAGATCGATACTTTCAGCATTGCATGTGCTGGTCGCCCAATCGGGTGTCTTGAAAACGTTGCCATGCTTCACATTTGCTTTTTTCGGGTTCGTGGGTCGAGCATGTTCTTGGTATGTTTCTTGTTTTCTTACTCAAGTGGCTGACGCCATTCCGCCGACCCCCAGAAGAGGCGAGGAGTCCACGGTTGAGGCATCGCGGGTTGCTTGAGCACTATTTCGACGCTGCTGCGGGCGTTTTGGGAGCTGTTTGGGGGCCTGGCGGAGCAGTTTTGAAGTATTTTGGGGCAGTTTTGGAGCTCCTTTGGGGTCTCTTGGGGGCCTCTTTGGGATCTTGGGGGGTGGGGGGGTCTTTGGGATCTTGGGGGCCTCGTGGGGCCTTATGGGCCCCTGGGTGGGGGGGGAAAGATCAGATGTTCGGTTCGTGTTCTCCCTCTTTGCCTCTCTTGGGGCCCTGTTGGGGCGATCTTTGGCCATCGTGGACCCCTGTTTTGGCCGTCTTGGAGCCCTCTTGGGCCGTCCTGGCGCCCTCAAAGGGACCGCTTAGGCAGTTTTGGGGCTGTCTACGGGGCCTCTTGTGCTGGGGAACCCATCGAGTTTTGCCGCTCGGGGCCGGTGCGTCTCGAAGGCGTCTTGGAGCCATCGCAAGCATCTTGGGCCAATCGCTCCGCGATTCGGGACCGTCTTGGAACGTCTTCGACGCCACAGAGGGCAGATGTTTGGAAGCTCCAGGGTCTCTTGGGGTCGTGCCCCGGCGAGCCCAGGCCCCCCCCTTCCCCCTTGAACGAGATGTTGGACCCTGGCGGAGGGGGAAAGGAGGAGGGGGACAGCCGATCATCTCATTCAAGCAGTGGCGAAGCGTCCTAGCTCGCCTATAGGCCGACCAAAGAATGTTCTACGAACCATATGTGGTCTGCAAGAAGTGTGTTTTGAACCTTTCTGGCGGGGACTTCCTTGTTTAAACGCATCGGGTTTAGGTTCTAAGAACATTGCTTTTGTTCTTAGAACACGTTTGTGTTCTAGGAACACGTCTTGGTAGGCCTGCAGGAATGCCGGCACGGTCGGTCCCTGCTCAATTCACGCGCTCTCTCCACACCGGCAAGCGGGGGTCGTCGGATGTCCGTGTGCGTGCGTGTGTCGACTTCCGATGTCGGGGGCGCATTTCGCAAACGTCTCAGGATTCTCCTGGTGGGGGCCCAAAGAATATACACCACCACCACGTCGATTCCTCCTCTCCCCTCTGTCCAGCGAAAGGGAGGGGGGGAGGGAGGTGGTGGTGGTGTATATTTTTTGGCCCCCATCGAGTCGTCGGGAGAGTAGGAGCGAAAAGGGTCGCAGTGAGCGAAAACTCGAGAGGGAGGAGTCGGAGTGAGCGAAAAGCCGAGTCGTCGGAGGAGCAGGGTTTTGCGATCCCCTGTCCTCGAGCCCTCCTAACTCGTCAGGCGCTGCGGGTCGGCCCTGGGGGCCCCGGGGGGATGACCCGGACGCCCAAGCGGGGAAGCGAAGGTTGAGTCTCCTCCGCCTCCTCCTCCTCCTCCTCCTCCTCCTCCTCCTCCTCCTCCTCCTCCTCCTCCTCCTCTTCCTCTTCCTCTTCCTCTTCTCCTCCGCCTCCTTCTCCTCCTCCTGGGTTGTTTTGAGACCGAGCTGGAAGAGGGGACGACATTGCGCCCCGTCGGAGGACAAGGCGCGCACACGGGCTGGCGCGATCACTCGCGCGCTCAACTCAGGAAGACTCGAGCCGGGTGCGGCGTCGAAGCTGGCCGGGGCGCTATCCTGGGCCAGTCAGCCGCTGTTCAAGCGGCCGGGCAGAGCTTTTCTGCGACCGTTGTTCGCGCAGCAGCACGGCTGCGGCTCTCGCGTCAGGATTCCGCTGCGCATAGCGTTAGAGTGGTGGCGTTAGACGGCGGACTTGTTTCCAAACGAATTGAGATTGGGAGCCGCAGGGCTCTTTGTCAAAGCCGCCCTGCCGTGACGGCGCCCTGTATTCTTCGGTGCGAGATGGTTGGTTCGGCGCGCGGAGGATAAAGGGGCATCTCACGCGAGTTCAACCCAGTTTCCTTGCAGCCGGCGTGTACCGATTCACCTGGACGTCAGGTGCGCCACGTCATCTTTGCTTGGCGCAGGCGCCGCATGCAGTCACCAGTTCAGGTCGTGTTGTGCAAGTCCTGACCGGATGGACTGACGCGGTTGTTTTGCTGCCCTGAGCTGCCGATGCCGACGCGCGTCATGGCAGCGTTCCTCTGAGCTGCGTCTCCCCAGCGGGCCACGGCGCATGCAGTGCCAAGAGGGATCGCGACGCGAGCATCGTTCCGGGCAGATCAACAGAGGTCGCTGGAACGAGAGATTTACATGAAGTTCCAGCGGCCTGCAGTTTGAAGCGGCACGGCAAACGCTCGAGAACGATTGCGAGGTTCGCGCTTGGCTGGAGTCGCCCGCCAATCTCGCCCACGATCTGATTGATGCCGGCTGCGGGTGAGTTTGCGAGGAGGGGCACATGTTTCGGATGAAAGAGCAACAGGTCGAAGTGGCCATCAACCCTCGAGATGGCGCGGACGTGTAGGTTGCAAAGGCCGATGGGGCGCCCAGTTTCAAGTCGCGCTTGCCCCTCTACAGGAAGAATGTTCGAGAATGTTTTTTTTCCAATTAGTCTGGGGGCCCTTTTAAAACATATGTTGAATGATTTGTTGAGCACGTTTTAAATATGTTTGATGTGTTCGTCCAAATTCCCTTGTAGGGGGACAGGCCCGACCTAGGCCCAGCGCGCTCGAGGTGCCCGCCTTTCGGCGCGCGGGCCTGCGCGCGCACATTTGCGCCCCCCCCCTTTCGGCGGAGATGATTTCAGAGCGCGGTGGAAGAATGTCGACGCCTCGGGCGCGGCGCGCCCGGTTTCCCTCGAGCCGCGCGCGCCCGCCCGCCAGTCGGGCGTGTCCCTGTGCAGGAGGAGTATTCAAAAATAGCCAAGAATGGTCTGCATACGACTCAACTTATATGTTTGACCGTTTGGGTGCACTTTTTGAATATTTTTAATGTTTCGCCGAATTGGCTTGCAGGGGCAGGCCCGGCACGGGCCCGGCCCCTTTTTTGATTTAGCGCGCGTGCGATCGCGCGCGTGCCGTTGACCATCTCCCACGCACAGGTCTTTTTGCCCCCTGCTTGCCATGGCCGAACCATGTCCAACGGGGTCGTCCACGGCGTCGTTTGCAACGGCGTGAGCGACCTGAACGGGCAGCGGCTGCGTCCTTACGCGATGCTTCTCAGAGCCACGACACTCCAATCAGCTGATCATCTGCGACGCATGACTTGAATTCCGCCCCCTGCGGTCCGCGCCTCCGCCCCGCGCCCACTTTTATTCTTCGCTTCCTGCCATCGCCCTAGCTCTTATGCCCCCGCCTTGTCCTTCATCATTCTGCCGTTTGTTCTTGCGTCAGTTTGCTCTTCCGCCCCGTGATCGTCGTTGTTCCCCCGCCTTTCTTGTCCATGGCAGACGTTGAGGTGCTAGGGCGCTGCCTCGGTCAAATCAGAGGCAGCAGCGTGGAATGGACCCCCGCTGCAACGTCCCGGCGGAGAACCGCGGGTCACGCCCGGAAGCCGCGAGGGGGGCATCCACGTCCACGCCCATGTCTTCCTTGACGTCCACAACCTCATCCGCCTCCGCCCTCCGCAGCAAGCACCTGCCCGTGCGCTTTCTCAAGCAGCGCTACCCTGGCATCCCCCTCCCCATCGTCCTCCTCCTCCTGGCCATCCTGGCCCCCCACCGCCGCCTCCTCCTCTTGTTTGTCCTCCTCCTCCTCCTCCTCCTCGCCCTGATGCTGCTCCTCCTCCTCCCTTACCTCCCCCTCGCCCCCCCCCCCCCCTTCCCCCCACCTGCTCCTGCGCTAAATCATAAATAAGACGCGGCAGACCGCGTGAATGAGACGACGCCGACGCGCCCGCTTCCGCGGGCAGCTTGCGCGCGGGCGAACGCGCAGTCGATCCCCGCGGCATCGCCCCCCCCCCAACTTCGAAGTTGGCAGTGCAACGGACCGCTTCTGTCACAGCCTCGCCCCCCCCCCCCCCCCCTGGGGCGGTTAACTCACCCATCCCGATAGGAGAACGCGGAGGCCATGGATGAGACATCCAGGGCCCGGGCCCTGCGGAGATCCACCTGCGCGGGCCGGGGGGGGGGGGGGCAGAAGTTGTCCGCCCCCAATCATTGTGAGCTCTCTGCCCTCTTCCGCCCCCCCCCCTCCCCTTTCCTTCCTGCCCCCGCCCCCCCCCCCCCCGCCACCGCCGCCGCCCGCCCGCCCCCCCCCGCGCGCGCGCGCACGCACTCACGCACGCACGCACGCACGCACGCACGCACGCAGACACACACACACATACACACACACTGACACAGACACAGACACAGACACAGACACAGACACAGACACAGACACACACACACACACACACAAACGCACAAACACAAACGCACAAACACACACGCACACACACACACACACACACGCACACACACACACCTCCCACCCTTCCTCCGCCTCAGACCCCCTGGAGAAGAACGGCAGGTGAGCGGTGCGGTTGCGTTTGCGCGCGCGCGGGCGGATTGAAATGCGTCGCCCAGTTGGGGTTGCGGTCCCGCGCGCGTCAAACTGTGTCGCCCAGTTGCGGTTGCGGTTGCGCGCCCGTGGGCGGGTCGAAACGTGCGGCGTAGTTGCGGTTGCGGTCGCGCGCCCGCGGGCGGGTTGAAATGCGTCGCCCAGTTGCGGTTGCGCGCCCGCGGGCGGGTTGATATGTGTCGCCCAGGTGCGGTTGCCGTTGCGCGCCCGCGGGCGGGTTGAAATGCGTCGCCCAGTGGCGGTTGCGGTTGCGCGCCCGCGGGCGGGCCGCAATGTGTCGCCCAGTTGCGGTTGCGGTTGCGCGCCCGCGGGCGGGTCGAATTGCGTCGCGTAGTTGCGGTTGCGAGTGCGCGCCCGCGGGCGGGTCGAAATGCGCCCCGTAGCTGCGGTTGCGGTTGCGCGCCCGCGGGCGGGTCGAATTGCGTCGCGTAGTGGCGGCTGCGTTTGCGCGCCCGCGCGCGCGTATAAATGCGTTGCCCAGTAGCGGTTGCGCGCCCGCGGGCGGGTTGTAATGTGTCGCGTAGTTGCGGTTGCGGTCGCGCGCCTTTGGGCGGGTTGGAAGTGCGTCGCCCAGTTGCGCCCGCGCGCCCGCGGGCGGCCTGCCATGCGGCGCCCAGTTGCGGTTGCGGTTGCGCGCCCGCGGGCGGTGTGAAGCGCGTCGCCCAGCTGCTCTCGCGCGCCCGCGCGCGGGTCGAAATGCGTCGCCCAGTTGCGGTTGCGCCGCCTCGGGGGCAAGATTCCGACGCCCACCCCGCAATGCAGATGCCAATATATCTTCATTACTCGTAACGGGAAATTTGCTTGGGGGCCCAAATATGCCGACTTCGGGGGGTCGCAGGGGACGTTTTGGACGAGTTGCCGACGCTTCGCGGAGGCCGCCTTCGCGGGGAGGCAGCGAGCCCGCCGACTGCGCGCGGCCATCCAGGTCGCCGCCAGCATCGACGATGCTTGTGCTCGTCTGCACGGGCGGGGCCGGCCCTCGCGAATCCGCTGCATTTCCAGAGGCGTTTCGTTTTTCCGCGGGACAGCGGGCGCATGCAAAAAACCACGAAAAAGCACGATGTACACCCGCCCAAACGAAGTGTATACCCACCCAGAAAATTATACACCCGATCAAACATATAACACGTTTCAAGAAAGCGTCGTATACACCCACCAAACCCGGCGCACCGAATACTGGCGTATTTCTAGAGACGAAAACCTTCATGGCGTTGAGTCGCCATGTCAGTGCCTGCGGCGAGAGCCGCGTGGCTGGCTCATATCAGCAAGCCGCGGATTGCTTGCGCGTGCTCCAGGACGGAAGCTTCAGGTTTGTGCGGCCCCGCGCGAGTGGTTTGTTCGGACATGTGCATCCTGTCAGTCTTGCCGACGATGGCAATGCGACGTCGGGACATCATTCGGGGCCATCCACGGGCTCTGCCGAATATGTGCATACATGGGCGCTGTAAGGCAGGGTGGGCGTCGATATTTAGCTCCCCCTGCGCGCCCGCGGGCGAGTTGAAATGTGTCGCCCAGTTGCGGTTGCGGTTGCGCGCCCGCGGGCGGGTCGAAATCTGTCGCGTAGTTACGGTTGCGGTTGCGCGCCCGCGGGCGGGTCGAAATGTGTCGCCCAGTTGCGGTTGTGGTTGCGCGCCCGCGGGCGGGTCGAAATATGTCGCCCAGTTTCGATTGCGCGCCCACGGGCAGTTTGAAATGTGTTGTTCGTGGCGCCCTCCTGACGTTCAGTCAGTTAATCAGTCAGTCAGTCACTGGCGGGCACGGAATTTCACCCGGCTCCGCCAGGAATCAGCCCCGTGAGTCGTGCAACGCACAAGTCTCCTATTCAGATTTTGTGCAATTAATCACGTTCTTCGTCGCTGATCATTCGCATGATCGGTTGATCATTAGGGCCACGTGCTGCAGGCGGGTTGGGCACGTTGCCAACAAAAATCTGGCGCCGCTGAGCCCGCTGAAGCCTCGCCAGAGGGGGTCGGATAGCTCCAGAATTACAACGCGAAGGTTTTCGAATCGTCCCAGACAGTCAACGTCGCGCCGTTTTGTTTTTCCGAGGGCTTTTTTCCGTGGCAGGTTTTAGATGGAACGCTGGGCCAAGGTTATCCAGGGGGCGAGAAGCTCGGGGGGGCCTGGGTCCCGAGTACATTTGCGTGCTGCACGTTTGGGCCCGTCGTGATCATCTTTCCACGATGCTGCGGCATTTGAGAAGGGAGTAAGGGCCACCAGTGTGTTTTGTTCGTGGTTTATTTGGCCTCTTGTGGGCCCGCTTCCTGGTGTCGTCGCTGTTGCCGCCGTCGTCGTCGACGCCGCCGCTGTCGTCGTTGTTGTCGCCGCCTTCCCCGCCGTCGTCGTCGCTGCCGCCGTCGTCGTCGCTGCCGACGTCGCCGTCGCTGCCGACGTCGCCGTCGCTACCGACGTCGTCGTCGTCACCGATGCCGCCATCGTCCGTCATCGTCGTCGTCGTCGTCGTCGTCGTCGCCGCCGTTATTGCCGCCGCCGCCGTGGCCTTCGATGTCCGCGCCGTGCCGTGGGCGCCAGGCAAGCCAGAGCCGTACTGGCCGTCGCCGGAGGAGCAGCGGCTGGCCTTGCGCAGCGGCGTGGCGAAGTGAGAGGGGGCCGCGGCCTTTGCGCCATCGCCCGCTCGGGGATGGTACGGTGGGCACGTGTCGTGTCGACCGGCGGCGACCCCGCCGCCGGCGTTTAATGTTGAACTCGGGGACAACGCTGGGGGGGGGGATATGCATAGGGGGGGTGCATCGACCCCCAATCGCCCATTGATCGCCGATAGGGGGCCGATAGCCCCAACCTGCACAGGAAGGTGCGGATTCACTGTCGGAGGACTATCGCCGATCTATCGGTGATGCATCGCCGATTCCAGGTCGATGCATCACCCCGTATGCCAGTACCCCCCCCTATCGCTGGCCCTCATGAACGCCACTGGCAACCCAGAATCGTTCGATGTGGAACGATTTGGACGTTTCGGAAACGGCCGAGCATTCAAGGCGGAACGATCCCCGCGGTGTCAGAAGCCAACGCCGAAGTCGGCACGACACGAGCCTGACGTATGGCTTCCGCGTCCAGCGCGTGGATCAAAAGGTTCCAGCAATAGCTGGCGCAGTGGATCGGGGGCGTCGGGTCGGAAGCGTGGTTGTCTGGTGTGCATGTGTACTCCAGATTTCGTAATAAAAGGGAGGGGGTCTGGACCCTCCAAGACAAGCCATTTCAGACCTCCCCCGTGGGAGAACCCTCCCAAACATCGTCCCCAGACCCCCCAGGCCCTCCAAGATAGCCTGGAAGAGACCCCCCCCGAAATGAGACCCCCCTCCCTCTATTACGAAATCTGGTGTATGCGATCGTCTGGTTTCTGTGTCTGCTTTGACGCCAGGCTTAAGTCGGGCATGTCCCTCTACAGGAGGAGCATTCAAGACTAGTATTGAAAAACTGTCCGGGGACTTCGATGTTTCAAAAAAAAAAATAAGTTTGGACATGGTTGACTATGTTTCATTTGTCCTCCAGAACCTGCCTGTTGGAGGACATGCTCGACCTGATGCTAGGCCTGCACCGCACGCTTTCAACGCAGTGGTTTCACTCGGCCGTTGGAGGCGTAAGTGTATGTGTGAGCGTGTGTTGTTGTCTCACCCGCGTTCCCAGTAAGATCAGGAGGGGACAAACACACACAGACACAATTAGTTGTCGATTCCCTCGAAACATCTGGGAACATATGGGAAGTGGGGGGGGACGACGAAACTCAAAAAAAGTATCGAGAAATAGGGGGAATCCTGGGATGTGTGTGTGTGTGTGCATCTATCTGCGTGTCCCTGAGCCCCACTTGTGAGTCGGGTGCTGCGCCCTGCGGGCCCGCCCGCCTCGCGCAGGCGCCCCCCCCCCCCATCTGCAGCGCCTGTTAGAACTCACGATCGCGCGTGCCCCATGCCAGACTTCAGATTTATGATGTTCCAGCCTGCTTTAGCCTCGATCACCAGAAACAAATTCGAGCACCAACACAAATACCGAAACTCGAGGGTTCTCACGTGTCGGACCCTGGGAGACACTATTTCAACACTCTTTCGACACTCTTTCGACACTTTCCCGGGTGCTCGAAATTATTTCTGGGATGTGGTCCTTAAGTACGACAGGAGCAACATAACAGTAGATGCGTGTTTGTGGTCGTTGTTTCCATGCATTGTTTTGCCCGTCGGCGCGGGCCCTCGCACCCCCGCCTCCCCCTCCCCCCCACCCCCCGTGCTTGTTTCGAGCGGGTGGAGCCTCCCCCAAAGGCCGCACTCCTTGCAAACAGGTGCGCTGACCAGAGGTCTGGAGCCAGACCCCCCCCCCCTCCCCCCCCTTTGCCGCCCAATGTCGAAACGCCGAAAACAAAGACGCTCACTTTGTGTTTGTGGTTCGAGATGCTCCTAGTGCGTGGTCACGTCCTGCTTGGTGGGGTTGCTGTGCCTGTCGGTTCGGGGGTCTCCGGGCGGGGAGCGTTCATGGGTTTTCGTGAAGATATCATGGCGCCTTGTGGGGTGGCATCGGGCTGCCTGCGTTAACTCTCACCACCGTGCGGGAGCAGCAGCGTAGCAGGATAAAGTCAGGAGGGGAAACATTAGACAGACACAATTATTCGACGACTCTCAAAAAAATATTGCTGAATATGGGAAGTGGTGGGAAGACGAACGCCCAGAAAATATGGAACAATATTGGGAACCCTCGGATTTGTGTGTATTTAGTTGTGCGTTCTTGGGCCCCTGTGAAGAGGTTGACTTGAAAGTCCGCTCCTGTGAAGTGCTCTGCTTGAACGGGCGCAGGCCTTGGCTACCGCCTGCCTCCGCCGCCTCGTCTTCCGCTTCGTGCCTCCTACCCCCATTCCCTCTCGAAGGCATGGGCAGGCGGGCGCTTCCGCGCGTGTCTCAGGGGATGCCGCTCCAACGACGTCCTCCTGAGCTCCCTCTCGAAAGCGTGTGGCGAAGGCTCCCTTAGGGGGCCTGTCGGGGAGCCTCCTGCCTCCTGCGGGGCCCGTGTTCGCCCCCCCCCCCCCCCCTCTTGGACGCTCCCTTTCCCCTCCTCCCCCTCCTCCCCCTCCTCCTCCTCCTCCTATTCCTCCTCCCCCCTCCTCCCTCCTCCTCCTCCTCCTTCCTCCTCCTCCTCCTCCTCCACCTGCACCTCCCTCCGTTGCAGGTGCTCTGTCAGGGCCGACCCCTGATTTGGAGGCGTGGGCGTGGAGCTCAAACTCCTCCTCCTCCTCCTCCTCCTCCTCCTCCTCCTCCTCCTCCTCCTCCTCCTCCTCCTCCTCTTCCTCCCCCTGTGGAGCGCTCCCGAACGCTGGCGCTGACGCACGTTCCGAGGATCCTCGGCAGGAGCGGGAGAGCGCGAGAATACATGCAGGGGGGACATGCAGGGGGGCAGTGGATCTGTATGGGGCTCGCCGCCCAGACGATCGAGGCCCCGGGGGCAGAAATCGAGGAGGAGCTCCTGGGACTGAGAAAAAAAACGGGTCGTCGGAGGTCTGTGCGCGCACCTGCGCGCGCGTGCACGGACGCGCGCGTGCGCATGCTCCGCGTGGGCGCGCGCGCACGCGTGCGGCTCGCACCTCGGGCCCCCCTCCGAGGATGCAACTCCTGGGAGGTTCAATAACTCAGGATCGCCGCTGTCATATCCGTGGTCGCAAACTGAGCTAATCTGGATAAGTACCGTGCAATTCCGCTGGATCCCGCGTCATCAGGCTCAATCCACGGCTTCATCCGGCCTGATCTGGCCTAAGGGCCCCTCCAGTCGGGCCTCGGTCGCTCTTGCGAAGACCTCCCAACAGTCACGTTCTGAACCCTCTCTGCTGCGCCGCAGCGTCCGCCGCCGTGTTCGGCTCCCAGCAGCACACGCACACACACACACACACATACACTTCTGATTCGAAGGGTCCGTGCGCCCGACTCTGCTGCGCCGCGGCGTCCGCCGCCATTTGCGTCTCCCAGCAGAAGCCGCTTCTGCCTCGAAGGGTCGGCGCGCCGGACACTTTTGACCGCCGCCCGCGGCGGTCTGCGCCCGACCCTTCTCGGGGGCTGCTCGAGGGTGCCCCTCGCCCAAGGTGTGCACCCAGCTCCTGGAGGCCGCTCAGGCCTCCTGGGAACGCTCGAGAAGGGGATCGACTGCAGAATCCATTTGCTTCAAAATTCCCCACTCAGTGCTTGCACTGAAGGGGTCCTAGCGGAGGGTGAAAGATCAGACGAACATTTCCCGCCGATTTTGGTGGCAGGCCAGGTTCCCGGGCTCCCGGTTCTGGGTTCCCGGGTTCCCGGTTATTGGTTCCAGGCCGATTTCGGTGGGTTCTGGGTTCTTGGTCGATCTCCTCAGCGAAAACCATCCACTGATTGGGGTTCTGCTTTGGTGTAATTGATTTGTTCGAAGAATCTGCGAACAGATACGACTGTTCAGGAGATCTACGCACATTCGACTCCTTGCTCGTGAATTCGACGAGAAAGCCAAGTCTGAGACAACTCAGCTGTGCGGTCGATCCCCACCTCGAGACACTGGCGCACCTCTGGACCAAGGCCGCCTCTGGCACCGCCCGGACCTTCCACACACTTGCTGCGAACACTACAGTGCACCGATGGGGCCATGAGCGCTGGCTTGGCATGCGCCCTCGGCGTCCTCGTTCTCACCTCCCGCGCGGAGGGGACGGGTCGGCGCACCGCCCTGGACCGCCGACGCCTCTTCCCCGAGCGCTAATTATGATGCTCCAACCCTTAGTGGGCCCTGGAAACGACAGCGCCATTTTTTTACCGGTTCCGTTTTGTAGTTTTTTTTGCAGGTTCCGATGCCGTTGTTTTACCGGTTCCGTCGCCGTTTTTTGACCAGTTCCGGCTCCGGTTCCAATCTTGGAGCCGTTTTTTTGCTGTTTCCGGTCGCCGTTTTTTTGCCGTTTCCATTTTCAAGGGGCATTTTTTTGGAAACGGTGAAAAAACGGCCTTGCCGTTTCCGGGGCCCACAAAGCTCCAACCTACTGTAGCCTTGATCGCCAGAAAGAACTTCGAGCGCCAAAAAAAATACTAAAACTCAAGGATTGTTTCACGTGTCGGGCCCTGGGAGACACTCGCCCGACACTGTTTCGACGCTCTTTTGACACTTGTTCGGCTGCTCGAGATTATTTCTGGGATGTGGTCCTTGAGTAAGATGGGAACAACATAACCCGAGCGGTGTTGATGATCTCTTGGGGGTGCCGCCCTTGTCAAAGAAGCAGGGCTCCAAGAGGGCCTCGAAGGAGCCAAGGAGCACCCACAAGAGCCGCAGGAGGGCCCCGTGGGGGCCGCAGGAGGGTGCCAAGGCTGCCCAGGATGGCTCAAGCCCCGGACGGCGCCCGAGGAGCCCATGACGGCCCCGGCGTGCCCCAGGACCAGCGTGCCCTGCAGGACCGCCCACGACAGTCGGAGTCCTAAGATTGCCCTCGAGCGTCCCGAGATGTCCCAAGAGGGCCCCCCGAAGACCCCAAGACAGCCCAAGGGGGTCCACAGACATGATGCACCCCGGCCGGACAGGAACCGGAACCGGAACCAGAACAGTTCCAGTTCCAGTTCCATGCAGTGCCGGACCCGCGGAGGCGAGGACCAGAACCAGAACCGGAACAAATCCAGTTCTTTCCAGTTAACGTTCCAGCCGCAGACCCGGAGCCGAATCGAGCACCGGCACCAGAATTGGAACCGGAGCCACAGCCAGAATTGGAACAGTTCCAGTTCCCGTTCCAGTACACCGACCTCACGCCCAGTTGGAAACCCGGAACCGGAACCAGAACAGGAACGCCCCCCCAGCTGGCTGGAGGCGAACCGTAACAAGAAGCGGAACTGGAACCGGAACAGTTCCAGTTCCAATTTTCCAGTTCACCGAGACCTCACGCCCAGCTGGAATCCCAGAACTGGAACCGGAACGGGCCCCCTCCCGGCTGGAGGCGAACCAGAACCAGAACCGCAACCAGAACCAAAATCGGAGCCGGAACCGGAACAGATCTAGTTCCAGTTCACCGGCCCGTATGTATTGGTCCAAGAGGGCCCAGGGATGTTCCAAGATGGGCCTAAGAGGGAGGTCGCGCGAACGCCCCAACAGGATATCCCCAAAACGGACCCACAGGGCCCCTAGACACCCCGAGCAGTGGATGGTGGTGAGCGCGGGGGCAGGGGGAAACAGTGGGGGGGTTCATACGATCACGCGCGTATGTCTTTTCGTTTAGTCGTACGCCGCTAATCCGAATCCGAGCCCCGAATCGGACTTTGAGCAACGCACGCGTTGGCTTCGAATCCCACGTTTCCCGCTTATCTGGGCACGTCTTTCTTTCGTTGTGCACGTTAGGCCCCAAGACGGGTAGAATTTGAGCGCGCGCGAAATGCGCGCGATGGTCAATAGCCAGTACTCGACCTCAGTCTTACGTAGACATCAAGTGCATGCCTTCGAACATGTACCAGGAACTTTCACCAATGACACCAGCATGAAGCAGCTACTAAGTCCAGCAACTACCAGATATCTGTCCGAGTAGCGAACATGCATATATGGCATACGCAACGGTCATGATCATCTAAATGCGTAGCGCATTCAGACAGTGTACAGCACCGAGACCCCCCAGGCAACGTGATGTATTGCTGCTTCGCTGGATTAGCTTATGCACCGATTTGTCTTGCTGTGGCGAGGAGGAGCAGGAGCAGGAGGAGGAGGAGGAGGAGGAGGAGGAGGAGGAGGAGGAGGAGGGAGAGAAGGAGGACGAGAGGAGGAGGAGGAGGAGGAGGAGAAGGAGGAGGAGGAGGAGGGAGGAGAAGGAGGACGAGGAGGAGGGGGGGGGATCGAGGAGAACCGAGGAGGAGGAGGTGGATCCACTCTGATTGCCGGTCGGACTGTGCAGCAGAGGGCGGTCACGACGCTGAAAGTAGGGCCGCTCCTTGGGCCCTATAGGGGCTCGAGTTCTCGGGCCGCTCCTTGGGTCTACAAGGGCTCCCTCGAGGGCGCGAAGTTATTCGCGCTTCGCGGTCCGCGGTCCTCGCTCCTCCTCCCCCTCCTCCTCGTCCTCCTTTTCTCCCTCTGGGGGGGCGGCGCGAGGGCGCGAAGTTATTCGCGCTTCGCGCAGCGCGCAGCGCGAAGCGCGAAGTTTGGAGCCCTAGTATAGGGGCTCGAGTTCTCGGGCCGCTCCTTGGGTCTAGGTGCCAGTCGGGCCTGTCCCTCCACGGGAGAACTACACAAACATTACACCACAGAAGAAGCCCAATCAGAGGAAAATTTGACGAGATCGATCATGAGATCGATGATGAAGCGTGGGATCGATGAAGCGATCGATAAAGAGATCGACCGGGAACCCGAGAACCTGGAACCCACCGACATCGACCAGGAACCCGGGAACCTGGAACCAGGAACCCGGGAACCCAGCTGGCCACCAACATCGGCCGAAAATGTTCGCCAAATTTTTCAATATGCGCTAGGACCCCTTCAGTGCAGGCACTGATTGGAGAATCGTAGAATTCAAAAATAGTAAAACATAGTCTCGGGACGATGTTTTGACCATTATAGAACATTTGTTCCCAACCCTCCTTGGTTGGGTATTCGTTTTGAATAGAGGGGTGTGGTCGCGTCCTTCTCCCGTCTCCCGCCTCCCGCCTCCCTCTTGTCTCTTCTCGCCGTCCCTGGGGGGCTGCGATCTGTGAAACTGTCGCCACTTTCGAGGGCTGCTGGGGAGGCCAGCAGAGAGGGTACTCACCGCGGATCCAAACATGACCTCGCCGTCCCTGGGGGGCTGCGATCTGCGAAACTGTCGCCACTTTCGAGGGCTGCTAGGGAGGCCAGCAGAGAGGGTACTCACCGCGGATCCAAACGGGACCTCGCCGTCCCTGGGGGGCTGCGATCTGTGAATTTGTCGCCACTTTCGAGGGCTACTGGGGAGGCCAGCAGAGAGGGTACTCACCGCGGATCCAAACGGGACCTCGCCGTCCCTGGGGGGCTGCGATCTGCGAAACTGTCGCCACTTTCGAGGGCTGCTGGGGAGGCCAGCAGAGAGGGTACTCACCGCGGATCCAAACGGGACCTCGCCGTCCTGGGGGGCTGCGATCTACGAAACTGTCGCCACTTTCGAGGGCTGCTGGGGAGGCCAGCAGAGAGGGTACCCACCGCGGATCCAAACAGGACCTCGCCATCCCTGGGGGGCTGCGATCTGCGAAACTGTCGCCACTTTCGAGGGCTGCTGGGGAGGCCAGCAGAGAGGGCACTCACCGCGGAACCAAACAGGACCTCGCCGTCCCTGGGGGGCTGCGATCTGCGAAACTGTCGCCACTTTCGAGGGCTGCTGGTGGGTCCTGCAGAGTGAGGCACCGCGCGGATCTGAGCGGGACCTCGCCGTCCCTGGGGGGCTGCGATCTGCTAAATTGACGCCACTTTCGAAGGCTGTTGGTGGGTCCTGCGGGGTGAGGCACCGCGCGGACCTGAGCGGGACCTCGCCGCCCTTGGGGGGCTGCGATCTGCGAAACTGTTGCCACTTTCGAGGGCTGCTGGTGGGTCCTGCAGAGTGAGGCGCCGCGCGGACCTGAGCGGGACCTCGCCGCCCCTGGGGGGCGGCGATGAGCGGGACCTCGCCGATCTGCGACCGCTGTCGCCACTTTCGAGGGCGGCTGGTGGGTCCTGCGGAGCGAGGCACCGCGCGGACATGAGCGGGACCTCGCCGTCCCTGGGGGGCTGCGATCTGCGACGCTGTCGCCACTTTCGAGGGCTGCTGGTGGGTCCTGCGGAGTGAGGCGCCGCGCGGACCTGAGCGGGACCTCGCCGCCCCTGGGGGGCTGCGATCTGCGAAACTGTCGCCACTTTCGAGGGCTGCTGGTGGGTCCTGCGGAGTGAGGCACCGCGCGGATCTGAGCGGGACCTCGCCGTCCCTGGGGGGCTGCGATCTGCGAAACTGTCGCCACTTTCGAGGGCTGCTGGTGGGTCCTGCGGAATGAGGCACCGCGCGGACCTGAGCGGGACCTCGCCGTCCCTGGGGGGCTGCGATCTGCGAAACTGTTGCCACTTTCGAGGGCTGCTGGTAGGTCCTGCGGAGTGAGGCACCGCGCAGACCTGAGCGGGACCTCGCCGTCCCTGGGAGGCTGCGATCTGCGAAGCTGTCGCCACTTTCGAGGGCTGCCGGTGGGTCCTGCGAGGTGAGGCACCGCGCGGACCTGAGCGGGACCTCGCCGTCCCTGGGGGGCTGCGATCTGCGAAACTGTCGCCACTTTCGAGGGCTGCTGGGGGGTCCTGCGGAGTTAGGCACCGCGCGGACCTGAGTGGGACCTCGCCGTCCCTGGGGGGCTGCGATCTGCGAAACTGTCGCCACGTTCGAGGGCTGCTGGTGGGTCCAGCGGAGCGAGGCACCAGGCAGATCTGAGCGGGACATCACAATCCTTGGGGGGCTGCGAGCCTCACGAATGCCGCTCGCAGAAGTATATGTGCCCATGTCACGTCATCACCTCCGTATAACGACTCGAATCTACTCATGCCCCGCATTGCGCAGGGGTTGGGTACGTCGCCAGGGTAATTTTATGTGTATGTTTGGCTACTTTTCAATTTGTCGATCAAGATATCCCCCTGTAGGGGGACAGGCCCGACCTAAGTCTGGTCGGGGAACCTGTTCGTGGCCGAGGCTCACCGTTGTCCAGAAACACCTCTTCGTTCCTCATTGTGAAGGCCTTACGGCCGACCCTGAAGACGACGACGAGGACGACGAGAACGAGGAGGAGCATGAGGAGGAGGAGGAGGGCGCGTTGGAGCGGCAGGAGGAGGAGGAGTAGGCGGAGGAGGAGGAGGAGGAGAGGATGACGAGGGGAACCCCTTCGTTCCTTATCGGGCGTTCCTTATGGAAGCGCGTCGACTGTACGGCGCCAGGGCGCCACCTTGCCACAGGCCAGGGCCCATTTCGACTCCTCCGATTCGATTCGAGTCGATTTCGATGGCTTCCGATTCCGATTCAATTCGATTTGGGATTCCGATTTGGGTTCCGATTTTTTATAAGACGCATACTAGCTTGCCGATGTCCGCCGATCCGACTTTCCCCGACTCGGCCGCCGACTCGCCGATCCGATTCATTTCGATCGCCCGACTCATCGATTCGACCGCTCTTCTGCAGGCCCCCGCCTGTGGAAGATGTCTCGGGCCAGGCCGGTGAGGACACCTGCAGTTGTCCTCTGTTCTCACTTCTCTGCGCGTGACCCTGAAGGCGCACGCGTCTTTGTGGAATGTCGTTCGGCCAAGTGCCCTGTGCAGGCGCCATCCCACCGGGGGGGTATATGCTGACTGGCTGTTTTGCTCGTTCTTGCTGTTCTTGCTCTGCCTTTTCGGCCCTGTGACCATCGTTACGTTTTTGTTCATTCTGAGTTGTGCCTGTGCTGCGCCGCGCGAAGGACGGCGCAATTGCTTCAGGTGATGTGACGGATCTCCTGGCCCATTTTGAGTTGTGCAACGCCAATCGAAGGACGGCGCAACAGCTTCAGTTGATGGGACGATCCGTTATCCGTATTTTTCATTATGTCCATCCCCCACTTGACCTTCCATCGCCCATTGTCTTCCGGCACTCAGGGCAAAAGCACCAGGCAGGTCGCCCGCCAACACTATTATCGAATTTGTTACCTTTTAAATTTTACACGGGGGAGGCGTCTGATTACGACCTACGCAAGGCATCATCCCCGTGGCTCGTATTTTGATGCCGCAGCGCATAGTTGACACATACTTCGATGATCGTCATGCATGTTTGAGGCTTGGAGTGGCTCACGTTATGCGTTTTACGCCGTCTGGTTGATCAGTTGTCATCGCAGCTTCGATCTTGAATCGGGTCTGAATTGTCTCTCGATGTGTCTCCCACTCCCAAGGTTCTTTCTCTAATTCTCTCACGTCGTGTTTCGTCGGGGGGGGGGGTCGCTTTCCGCCTTCCCGCAGGTGCACGTCGACGCCCTCCTCTTATCGCTTTCTAGGCTGCGTCTCCCCCTCGTCCTTTCCTCGGTCGTCTGCTCCGCTTTCTGTCAGGCCTGCGCTGTCTCGCGCGCTGCGCTGACTGGGGTCGCGCGCGTCTCTCGCCCCCCCCCCCCCCCCTCCCCGCGGCGCCTCCTGGTTTTGGCGTGTGATTTGTTTGCCCTGGCTGGGGCCAGGGCTCAGAGCGTCCACCGGTGGGTCGGCCGAATGGCGGTGGCGATGTTGCCCCCCCTCTGTTTGCTCCCGCCCGTTTCTCTTTTCTCCCTCGTCTTCCTGCTTCTTCGTTTATGTGTAGTTTCCTGCGCTAGCATTCCAGGCGCCCCTCGATCGCACGCGATGGCGCAGCCTTGCTGTGGTGACCCTCTATGTTTTGAGTCGTTGCGTCGTCTCTGCGTCGTGCGAAACATATTATAGTTTTCTGTTGTTCTTTGCAGTCTCCATCCATTCATTGCTTCTCTCCCGCCATCCATGTGCCCTGTCTTCTTTCCTGGCGTTCCTGCCTGTTCACGTTGCCACCGTGCGCGTTCCCATGTTGGAGCGATTGCTGGACGTTGCGTCACGCCAGACGGTCTTCGCTTGACGTTCTGACGCGTCTGAGCGCGCGCGCGCGTCGCTCGTGGAAAGGATTTCCGCGATCGTTCGCGGAGCGCCGAATCCCTGGCGGAGTTGCGCGACGCGCGGGCCGGACTTGCGGGCCGGCGATCCCGACTTCGGCTTGCGATGTCACCCCCTTTCGAAGCCCGATTGGCCGAGGCGCGGGCGGCGGCGGGCCTCGCGCAGGACTCGCATTTCGCCCCCCTAATCGAGAAGAGTAGCCCCGAGCTGGCGGGGGCGCCCGGCGCCCGGGCATTCACCGCGCGCCACCTCACCCCGGGTCGAAAAGAGACTCGCGAATCAGAGATGCTGAACAGGCGCGGGCTTGGACTTCTTTGCCCGTTTGGACCGCGCGCGAGTTGCGCGGCGCGCGGCGCGCCAGGCGAGCAGGGGCCGAGTCCACTCGGGGCGCGCGGACGATTCCGAGACGCCGGCAGCGGCGGCCTGAAGGTGCCCACAGTTGACCCGTGACTTTCTGATTCGTTCTGTGGTTCATAGTTGGCGCAGTCACATTCAGGCCACTCTTCCTCGCAGAGCTCGCAGCATCCACAGCTGCATGTCGAGTCCTCGAGGTGGGCCCCGCAGCAGCTCCGCGCAGATTTATATTCTTCTCTTGCGACGCACGGGCGTTGATGTCCCTCTTCGTGGGGGGGTATTTCCCCATTTCTCCGACCCCGCCTCTCTTCCGGCCCCGCTTCCTCTGGGCGTCTGGGGGTCGCGGGAATTCCCTTCCCCGCGCCCCCCTGCAGTCGGGCCCGTTCTTTTCCGCTCGATCCCCTTCTTCAAGTCGCGAGAATCCTCTTCGGGGGGGTCGTGGCCCCGCAAACTGGCACCTCTCACCGCGGAGCAGAAAAAAACGTGCTCGAGGTGGCCCGAGCCTGGTCCTCGTCGATGAGAGCAGCCCACGTTGGGCGGGGCCGCCGCGCCCCTAATCGTTAAGAGCAGCCCGTTGGGCGGGGGCAATACTTTCCCCTATCTCCTTCCTTCTCGCATCCCTCTCTCGCGTGGTCTCGCGTCGGGGGGGCGGCCGACGGCGCTGTCGGCGCCCCCTCTCCTCGGGGCAATCGAGCCTCGAGGGGTCCAGCGTTTGAACTCACATGGCGTTCCCGCTCGTCAGGGCAGTTGGGCCTCGAGGGGTCCAGTGGCTGAGCTCGCGTCGCTCGTCCTGCCGCCCTGCAGGTGCGCGTCGAGAGGCGCGCGGCAACTTGTTCCGACTCGCGCGATCACACGCTCCTGCTTTCATTATCGGTCGTTCCCGCCCGGTGCACATATTGCACTGCGGCGCGCTCCGCAGTGGGCGATCCAACCTGCATCCACAATGCGTTAACTTCGTTTACACGCGTCGGATGTTCAATATTCCCCCCACAAGCGCACATCTTGACGTTCACCCACCGCCGCCTCTTTTGGAACGCTGTCGTTGCGAGGCATGCCCCGCCAGGTTGTTGTCATTCTTCTGTTTGTTTCCGCCACCCATGTGTCGCAGGAGGGGGGGGCGCGGAACGCGTCTTAGGCCGGGCCGGCGGGAGGGCCCGCGGTTGTCTTCTTCTTTCACCTTCTCTGCGCGCGACCCTCAAGGCGCGCGCGTCTCTGTGGGGTGTCCTGCGGCCAACTGCCTTGTGCAAGCGCCATTTCACAAGAGGTGGGTATATGCTGACTGGGTGTCTTGCTCGTTCATCCCTGTCTCATCGCAAGCCTCTACGCGGCGCCGCCGTGATTCGGTGGCGCCACATGCCGCCGCGGCCGGGGCTGGGTGGGGGAGGGCGCGCCGCGCCCCCCACCGCGGCGACCGGGCTTTGGGGCGCCCCACTCTTTCTCTCCCTGCCGCCCCCTCTCCTACGGCCTTCCAGCCCGCTCTCCTCTCGCCCCCCACCTCGGTGACGTCGCTGAGGATGGGGATGGGGGTGGGGATGAAAAAGTTGTCGTTGCGGATGACGATGATGAAAGTGATGATTACGAGGACGACGCTGATAATGATGAGCATGCAAATGACGATGTGTATGATGATGATGACGTGATGATGCGGATAATGATGGTAGTGGTGGCGGTGAAGATGATGGGGATGACGAGGATGATGATGGTGACGATCATGGTTTCGATAATGCTGTTGTTGATGATGAGGATGCGGCTGATGATGATGATGATGCTGATGATGATGGTGGCGGTGATGAGGGCGTTTACCAGTTTAACAAGTTTGCTGTATTTTGATGATGGTTGAATGAACATGATGATGACGATGATGACGATGATGTTGATGAGGATGAATACGAGGATGTTGATGTTGTTGCTCGTGCTGGTGATGATGATGAGGAGGAGGAGAAAGAGGACAATCACGAAAATGAGGAGGACGACGAAGAGGGGGAGGAGGAGGAAGAGGAGGAGAAGATGGAAGAAAAGGAAGAGGAGAAGGAGGAGGGGAAACACGAAAGGGAACGAGGAGGAAAATGAGAAGGAGGAGGAGAAGGAGGAGGAGGCAGGAGAGGAGGAGGAGGAGGAGGAGGAGGAGGAAAAGGCGGAGGAGGAAAAGGCGGAGACTGGAGCAAGAAGGGAAAGAGGACGAACAGGTGGAGGAGGAAGAGGAGGAGGAGGAGGAGGAGGAGAAGGAGGAGCATCAGAAAGAGGAGGGGGGACCGACGGTGACTGTGACGACGGTTCAGGCGACGACTGGCGAGGACGACGACGGCGGAGCCGGCGGCGATGGCCGCGACGGTTGCGAAGACGGCGACGACGTGTGTTTTGGCTTTGACGGCGCAGCGGCGGGCGGCGCACGGTGGCTGGAGCGCGGCCCCCCCGGGGGGGGGGCAGGCGCGGGCCCAGGCGGAGCAGCCGACAGGCCAACCCCCAGCTTGCGCTCTCTTCTTCCTTCTCCTCCTCCGCCTCCTCCTCCTCCTCCTCCTCCGCCTCCTCCTCCTCCTGCCTCCTCCTCCTCCTCCTTCTCCTCCTCCTCCTCGTCTCCTCCTCCTCCTCGTCCGCCTCCTCCTCCTCCTCCTCCTCCTCCTTCGCCCCCTCCGCCCCCTCCTTCGCCTCCTCCTTCGCCTCCTCCTCCTCCTCCTCCTCCCTCCTCCTCCTCCTCCTCCTCCTCCGCCTCCGCCTCCTCCGCCTCCTCCGTCTCCTCCTGCTCCTCCTCTCCTCCTCCTCCTCCTCCTCCTCCTCCTCCTCCTCCTCCGCCTCCTCCGCCGCCTCCTCCTCCACCTCCTCCCCCTTCTCCTCCTGGCGCCCTCTCGGCCGGCTGGGGGGAAGGGGATGGCGTTCTCTTCGAGGGAACGCGGCAGGTGCTCTCTTCGAAGGAACGCTAACATGGATTAAGGCGCGTGGGTTAGTGACGCGTGCCGCTCCCGAATAGGATGGGCGCGTCCCGTCGCCTTGCCAGGCGGCTTTGGCTTTCATATGTTGGGGGTGCCTTGCCCGATCCGTGTTGGCGTTCGCCCGATCTTTCGGCGGCGGCCATCGATCGGGCGACGAAAATTGCGCGGTCGGACTGGGGTACAGGATCGAGGTCGGCTCGGGGAGTGCACCCTCATGTTCTTCGTGTTTCTGCGGGATGTTCTCGTGCATCCTGTTGTTGGGGACTGGCGCCCTCTCGGCGGTGACCATGGATCTGGTGACGACATCTACACGGTCGGACCGGAGTACGAGATCGAGGTCGGTTCGGGGAGTGCGCCCTGATGTTCTTCGTGCTTGTTGGACGTTCTTGTGCATCCTGGTGGAGGGCACCCTCGAAGGTCCTTCGGTTTTCTCAGGCGGAGGGTCGCATGTTCTTTGAGGATAGTTTATGCCCTAGGTCCGACCGTACATATCCACTGCTCCCTGGCCAGGCCCATCCTAAACCCAGGAGCTGTGTATACGCCCTCCTGGCCGAACCAGGAGGGCGTGGCGTATACACCGCTGCTAGGTTCAGGATGGGCCTGGCCAGGGAGCAGTGGATACATCTAGGTTTTGTTACCCACCAAAGAGGCGTAGGCATGAATTCAGGCTCATGGATTGGTGACGGGTCCCGCTTCAACGCGAAATCGGCGCGTCGCAAGGTCAGGCAGCACCAGCCGCACGTTTCGAGGGGTAGGAGGCGATGGAGGAGGAGGAGGAGGAGGAGGAGAAGGAGGAGGAGGTGGAAGAGGAGGGGGAGGAGGAGGAGGAGGAGGAGGAGGAGGAGGAGGAGGAGGAGGGGGAGGAGAAGGAGGAGGACCTTCCCGATCCGTGGTAGCGTGTGCCCGAGAAGGCAGGGGCCGATAGCCCAGGCAGTGGGCGTTTGGCACGTATCTGCTGCTCGGGGGTCTCGTCGAGCACACTCGCGGGCGGAGACCCTGGGTGCGTGGTGCCTACAGCCTCTGCGCTGTCCGCCCTTGCTGCAGCCCCCGAGTGTGATTTCCGAGGCAGGATCCAGGTGAGCGACGCGAAACAACGGGGTCGTCTTTGCCGGCGTTCGCACGTCAGCTGCCCGCGCAAGGCCGCGCGTGAAAGCGCCCTCGTCTTCCATGTGGCGTGGTGCCGTGGCCCCCGCAAGCCGCGGCGTGAGTGCGCTATGCCATCTCGCGTAAAATCTGCTTTTGATCGTCGCTCAGGTGATGGGAGCCGGTGAGTCTGAGCTTTTGCTTCAGCGTGCTTTCGGCCTATGGAGGCCGCTTTCGGGCCTTGCTGGCTGTCTTTAGGGCGGGTTTAGGTTGAGTTGGTTGAGTGTTGTTGTGTTTTGATGCCGACGACGATTGTACTGATGGTGGTTATCAAATCGTAGTGCTGATGGTGGTGGCGATGGTGATGGTGATGATGGCGGTGCTCATCACATCCACAATCACCATCATCACCATCACCATCATCACCATCACAACCGCCCTCACCATACCATCATCACCATCCCCATCATCATCAGCAGCATCATCATCATCATCATCATCACCATCCATACCATCAGCATCGCCATCACCATCACCATCGTCACCGTAGTGTTCCGTAGGACTTGGCTCAAGGTAATGTCATGGAGCTCTAACATGCTATGTAAGAGCTCCTTGAGACTCTAACATGCTATGTTAGATTTCGATGTGAGGGTTGTGAACTCTAACGTGCTATGTTAGAGCTCGATGGGAGCTCTAACATAGCATGTTAGAGCTCCCATCGAGCCGTCCCCCCCGCCGTCGTCGTCGTCGTCGTCGTCGTCGTCGTCGTCGTCCCATCGGGCACGTCCGCATGCCGCCCCCCCCGCCGTCGTCGTCGTCGTCGTCGTCGTCGTCGTCGTCGTCGTCGTCGTCGTCGTCGCGGTCGTCGTTGTCGTCGTCCCATTAAGGCACACCCTCACACGTCTTGTCGGCCTCACATGGAGTTCCGCCGAAGGCTCCAATGGGCATTTCCATTTTGCGCGTCCGCCTCATTTCGGCAACCCCCTCAGACGCTTCGCGGCTCCCATCCGCAATGCCTCGGGCTCCACCCCTCTGGCGGCGCGCTACCTATGAGGAGAGAGTCATCCTGCGTTACTCGCAGCTGCATTCGGTTGGGCCCTTACGACGGCGACGACTTCCACGAGGACGACGAGGTGAAGACGGCGACGACGACGACAACGACACATCCTCTCCGCAGCCGCCTCCTCATCCTCCTCTCCTTTCCTCCCACGTACGTGGTCATCCATCCAACCTTCCACTGTGTTCCTCCCACGAATCCTCGTCGTCGTCGTTGTCCTCCTCCTCCTCCTCCTCCTCCTCCTCCTCCTCCTCCTCCTCCTCCTGCTCATCCTCCTGATCCCCCTGTGCCTCGTGCCCTGCATCCCCCTCTCCTCGCCTTTCTTTTTTTTCTTCCTCCTCCTCCTCCTCCTCATCATCATCACCATCATCATCATCAGCAGCAGCAGCATCGGCATCCTCAGCATCATCACCATCGTCATCATCATCATCGTCATCATCATCATCATCGCTATCCGTCGCCATTTTGGCTCAAGTTGGAACCATTGCTCCGTGGCTCTGGCTTGGGAGCAGCCGAGGAGCAGCTCGAGGGTCTCGGTAGATAGGGTGCCAGCGGCTCCTGGCACCACCATCCCACTGAGTGTATACCCTCTCTGCCCCACCCCAGACCCGACCGCCATGGCGGTCGATATGGCCGCGATCAAAGCTACGTTTGACGCCCAGTTCGCCAAGATCGAGAAATCGATCGACGATAAGGTCGCGGGTCTTGCTGCCACTGTTGGAGTACAAGGTCAGACGTTGAAAGAGGCCACCGACCGCCTCGAGAAGTCATAGAATCGTCTCAATGCCATGGAACAGATGGTTCAGGTGAACGCCCGTTTGCCCCCTCTTGTTAACAGTCAAGGAGGTAAGCGCCGTGCAGTTGACAGCTCGGTTGGGGACGGGTCCACCATAGGAGGGAGTGCAGGAGGAGGATCGTCGCTTGAGGATGCCCACCGTCTGCTCATCCTCGGGTTACAGGGTCGATTGATGGCCACTACTCTCGAGCGGGTTGCGAAGGACATCCTCTCTAAGTGTGCGACCGTGCAGGCAGCCAGTCTCATTCGAATTCGGGCTGATGATCTCCAGAAGAAAGTTACCCTGGACTTCCCTACCCCGGCCATGGCTTCGGACTTCCAGGTGAATTTCAGGAAGCTGAGTGAGAGTTACAGCATGGTTAACCCACGGAATCAGCAGGATGTTTGGCCCCTTCGTGTACGTCGTAACCTGTCTCCTCAGCATCGGCTTCTCTTCTTCAAGATGGGGAAGGTACGGGGTGCGGTCCAGGAAGAGCTTTCCAAGGTTGGGCTGCAGGCCAATTCTAATGGAATCGGCGGGGATGTCTTCGGCCTTCGCTCGCGTGAAGATCCAGTTCCTCTCTTCCGCCTCACCTGTTGCCTTCGGAACTCGGATGTGACCCACCTTCGCCCAGATGAAGCAGGTCTTAACGCTCTTGGACTGAACGCTCCTGAGATCCGTGCGAAATTCGAGGCTGCATTCGCCACTGAGCCCACGCGTCCCTTTTGAAGTTGAACCTGGCAGGTTAGGCCGCCCTGGGGGCCAAATTGTTCAGTTCCCCCCAGGGACCTCCAGGAACTTTTTGGCGGGTGCCCTCCGCGCCCGAAATGTCAGGATCGAGTTTAATATTTCCTCCAGTTTTGTTGCTAGTAGCTCGAGCAGTTCCGACTCCGACTCGAGCTCTTCTTCGCCCAGTGGGGGTTTGCCCGCTGAATCGTCGCTCCCCTTTGCCCCCTTCCCCCCTCCTTCTCTCTGTCTTTGCTCACTTGGAACTCTAGGGGGCTCTTCGCTTCCATTCACCACTCCTCCCTGCGGGCCTCTCGTCGGTACAAGCAGCTTCTGGGATTGTCTCGGCGTTCCAGTATCTTGCGTGTGCAAGAGACCCATGGCACAGCTGGTGATGCAGCCGCACTCCAGGCAGATCTGCAAGGTTGGTCGATTGGATTCTCAGGGCATACCTCGGACATTGCTGGTGGTGTTCTTACGCTGATCTCTCCTGCTCTCTGCGCTCTCTCGACGGACATTCGGCATTGCAATATTGATGGAGGCCGGATCCTGGCCTCTAAATGCAACGGTCGGCGGGGCGCTCTCTGGGTCCTTAATGTACACCTGCCTACATCGGGGGAGCCTATGTGGGCATTTCGGAGATCTCTGAGGCTTATTCGGAACGCTCTGGGGACTCCTGACGCTCCGGTTATGATTTGTGGGGATTTCAAGTTTGCTCTTGAGGAGGATGACCGTCAGTGCGGGGATGGATCGGGGTGGAGGCCTGGTGATCGATATAGGCATGATATGTTCCACTCGTTCTTCCCTCGTTGGACTGAGGTCCACCGGCCAGATCCCACCCGTCGTGAGATTGTCAGTGGGGAAATCTGCCATGTGAGCCGACTTGACCGTCTGTATCTTACCTCTCCTACTGCTGTTCTCTCTGATCTCTCCATCGCGTGCTCGGTTATTGGCAAAGCTACGACTACGCAGAACGTCTCTGACCATATTCCTGTCCTGGCCACGTTTCGGAAATACCAGCCTTCTGAGAATCCCTCTATCCCTCCACGGGTTGGGAAACATCCGCGGTTTCATGTTGAGCCCGAAGCCCTCCTGAGCGAAATGAATCGGACGTCGCACATTAATGATCAGGTTGCCGTGGTCAAGAGGTGTACGTTTGAGGCGTGCAAGCGGACGCGTGACTTCTTCCCCCATCAAGTCGTTCGGACTGCAGATGAGAAGGTTCACTTTTCATTGGCTGCGCTGAGGGGTCTTCGTGCACGGCATGCACAGCGGGTCTCATCTGCCATGTCTTGCTACCCTCACCTGTCCCGCTTCTTCGTCATTGACCCTCTCACCTGTCGGAATATTCCTGCGCTCTGTGATCACATCCAGTCGCTCCAGAACCTTCGGCTGACTGAGTTAGAGCAGGAAATTGACAAAGATATTGATTTGGAGATTAAGGCTCGGCTGCGTTCCAGGTTGCAAAGGCGTCGTGAGCTCTGGGGGCCACTTCAGAAACGGATCCCTCTTGGGACTATCCTGGGCTCTGGTGGTACCCCGCGCAGCACCACTGAGGAGGCGGGGGGGGGGGGCTGGCTCGGCACTGGGAAACGGTCTTTGGTGAGTTCGATTGCGACACTTCTCTCTGGCCTGATCTCGAAGCTCACATCTCTCCTGTCCGTCCCCTTCCTGATGCTCAGTGGCGGTTTTTTGTTTTGAGGACTTTGAGAAATTGGTAAGGGGGCGTCGCGACTCGATGCCAGGGCCAGATGGGATTGTTTACTCTTGCTGGAAGCCCCCTATCCCGATTGCGAGCCCGCATGATCTATACTGCCATCTATTTGACCATCGTGCTTGCGACATGTCTCCTTCCATGCGGGAAATGATTCTTGTTTTCTTAGCCAAGGGGGAGAATCCGACGGATCTCACTGCTTGCCCCCCTCGGTCTCCTCATGCATGTCGCCCTCTTGCCATGGCCAACACTGACTGCAAGGGAATGTCTGTGGCGTTCTCTTCCCAACTGGAGAAAGAAGCACGCGAGAGCGCGCGCAAGGTTCAGGCATGCATTCGAGGGGGGTCTATGACAGACCAGATTCTTGGGGCGGAGTGTTGGGGGGTTCAGCAGTGCATGGTAGGGAGGGACCTGGCTTGCATGTTCTTGACCGGCTTTGCTGCTGCGTTTCCGAGCATTGCGATTTCTTGGTTTCTTCGGGCGCTGGCCCTGATAGCAGTTCTTCCTGGAGTGGTTGTTTTTTTTTCGAGGCGCTGCACTCAGATAACCTGGGGGCCGCCTGCTTCGGAGGGAAGCGTCATAGAGCGATGCGCCTGCTACGGGGTGTTCGCCAAGGGGGCCCGTCCAGTATGCTGCTCTTCGCTCGCGCTCTCGACCCGTGCATTCGTTGGCTTTGTTGTCGTCCCCCTCGGCAAATCTTGGCATATGCTGACGATTTGTGGTTTGGGCTTCGGGATGTGGGCGTTGATATACCGATTCTTCTCCCGCTGCTTCAGTGTCTGCATCCTGGGATTGGGCTCGCCCTGAACATGAAGAAGTGTGTCCTGATCCACTGTGGTCTGAGTCTCTCTCCGCGGTCGTCTCGGCTGATTCGCAGGTTACTCGCTAGTCTTGGGAATGGGGCTGATGCTATTGGGTTGGCTCGGCATGCTCGGTATCTGGGGATTCAGATTGGCCCAGAAGGCTGGAAGCACGCTTGGGGCACTGCGTTGCAGAAGTTTCATCAGCGTTGCATTGAGATTCGGAGGCTTCGGGTTGCGCTCGCTATGACCATTAGGACGTACGTGATTTTCGCCGTCTCTGTTCTCAGGTTTGCGATGCAGCTATATCCTCCGTTGTCGGATGTGTTGAAGCGCGAAGGGAACGTGCGACAGAAGCTCATGGCGGGTCCTCGGTTTGCCTTCAACCGACTGATGTGTACCAGGATGTGCGACCTCGGTTGATCGTTGGAGTTCCCTGATCTGGCCCAGATCGGCATCGCTGCTCAAGTTTGCCTTGCCCACAACAGTGCCGCATTCCCGCGAATCCGTTGTCTGATTCTTGGTCTTTCCCAGGGGGGCGAATTTCACCCTGCTCGGATGCGGCACCCTTGGTGGCAGCACACGTTCTGTCGGTCTCTTATCGACACGTGGAATGGGCGCATCCATCTGCGCGCTGGCTTTCTTCAGGCCCCGGGGTTTCAAAAGAAGCTCACGCGAATCCTTCGTGCCCGTGCTCCTCCGATCTCTCCTATCCGTTGCCTCCGCGCCCGGGTGATCCGATGGGCCCCTGGGGTCTCAGTCGCCCAGGTCTCTGCCGCCGTTCAGGTTGTCCGCAAGGTCTGCAAGGAAAGTTCTCTCTACCTGGGGCTCGCGGTCTTGCGTGCCCTGGCGAGGGGTGTCTGTACCAGTGCCAGAGTTCATCATGGGCCTGTCGGAAGCTGCTGGAACTGCGGCGCCCCTGGGGCCAACGACTCTATGGAGCACTATGCTGTATGTCCTGAATTTCGACGACTGAGTTTAGCTCTCGCCCCATGCCTCCATCCTTTTTTTAGCGAAGAGTCCTGGTTCCGATGTTTAACTTTCATTGCCCCTCCCCCGTTTTTTGAGCAGCGAGTAATCTGTGCGAGCCTCCTTGGATGGATTCCTCTTTGTCCAAGCCAGCTTCCGTGAGGGGTCCAGGCCGTCGCCGACGGATCTCCTCAAAGGCCGCATCCGCTTGCACATTCGGCGGCGTCCCAAGGTTGCCCGTGCCTGGTCTGCATCTTCCTCGTAGCGGTCTCATATAACCTCTGCCCCCCTGGGGCTAGTGGCTCACTGCCTTTCTTGGGGCCCGCGGAGTCTTATGCTGTGCAAGTACCATTCTGTCGTCTTGTTGTTCTTTTCTCCCCGTGCCCCGCTGGGGGCAGCGGGCTCGGCCTCGCTCTTTGCTGATGCCCGTGTCGGGGTTCCCCGAAAGCTGCTCTCCCTGCTTCTCTCGGGGTCCTTTGCGCGGCCCGTATTTCCCCAAACAGTGCTTCTCGCGGCGTCCATTGGCTGTTGCAAGTGGCAAGCCTGGCTTCAGCTGCATTGGCCGCCGATAATTCTTCTTTAATTTTGCTGCCGCCAGGTTACCGATGAAGCACCGCAAGGCCCCGCTTGTTCTCTGGAGAGAGATTTTGCGAGGGCAGGGTCTGTTTTCCTCGATCGTCGCCTGGCCACGGGCTTAGCTTCTGATCGGCCCCCCCTCTCTCTCAGGGCATGCCCTCGGTGGGATTTTAGCATTTGTGTTGCAGGAATGTGTTTAGTTATTGTGTCGTTCCCCTCGTGTTGAATTGTCGCGGCGTCAGCTGTAAGGCGCCCAACCTCCGAGTTGGTTCGGCATCGTTTGCGCCCGTTGCCAGGACTGGACTCACTGCGTCGATTGCCATCCCTCATTGCCGTCGGTCCCTGGGGAAAAAACATCATCATCATCGTTATCATCATCATAGTCAGCATCCCCCCCGTGGCCCATGGCCCTCCTCCTGCTCGCCCTTTTTCCTGCTCTCCTGCTCCCCCTGCTCCTCCTCCTCCTCCACCTCGCGTTCCCCCTCGCCCCCCTCCCCCCCCCCCTTCCGCCCGCCCCCCCCCCCCCCTCCCCCAAACGGCAGCAGCACTAGCGCCAGCGGCAGCACCCGCACCATCACCATCAGCAGCAGCAGCAACAGCCGCAGCAGCAGCAGCATCACCGGCAGCACCGGCAGCAGCACCGCGAGCACCTGCAGCAGCATTACCACTAGCAGCAGCAGCAGCAGTAGCAGCCGCAGCCCTCTTGGGCCATCTTGGAGCCATCTTGGGGCCTCGGATGGTCATCGGAAGCGAAAAGGCGAGAAGGCGCAAATCACATATTCTCTGTGAGTTTCTAAAAGGATTTTGGCATCTTGGGGGCCTCCTTGGAGGTCTCCGAGGCCTCTTGGAGCCGCCTTGGAGCGTTCTTGGGGCCCCGTGGAGAATCTCCGGGGCCATCTTGAGGCATCTTAGGCTATCTTGAAGCATCTCGGAGGTCATCTTGGGCTCTCCGAGGCGCTCTTGGAGCCGTCTTGGGCCATCTAGGGCTCTCTAATTACCCGCGGGGCGCCCCGCCCAGGTCCAGGGGGGGGGGGGGGGCGCGAGGGGGGGAGGAGGAAGGGTGGTGGAGAGGATGGGCAGGAGGGGCAGGATAGCAGGGAAAAGGGCGAGCAGGAGGAGGGCCACGGGCCATGGGGGGATGCTGATTATTGAGGCGCCGAAGTGTGCTTACCATGGGGCCTTTAAATAGTTAAGTCATGTGTTGATACCAGAGTTGTGGTGTTGTGTTGATGAGTTGTAAGAAATGTTGTAGGATATGTTGAAAAGATGTTGCGTTCCCACACATTCGCGTTTCAGAAAGTTGAAGGAAACGTTGTTGTCCTGAAACGAGCTGCGGGAACTGTTGGCCATGACAAAACGAGTTGGGAAAACTGTTGATATCAAAAACCGATGAGCGCATTGATCTTGAATTGCTTTGTTTGGATCGATCTTTAACAGAAACAAAGGAAAAAGAGGAGGAGAACAACCCAAAACTACAGCCCCCAATCACAACTTCAACTCCCCAGCACATCCCCTCAGCACGACCCGCCAGCACGACCCCGCAGCACGACCCCCAGCTCAAGCCCCCAGCACAACCCCTCAGCACGATCCCCAGCACAATCCCCCACCACCAGCCATATACCGTAACCGCCCACCACTTGTCCTACAATCTCTCATTGTACGTTCTCTCTCTCTCTCTCTCTCCTTCTCTCTTACTCCCTCCCTCCCTCTCCCCTCAGCTGGCTCAAGCGGCCCATGGCGTTGCAGGAACGTTTTCTCAGGGGGGCGTGCGGCGTGGCGCGTCATGGGGTGGGGCCCGAGCCACACTCACGACGAGCTTAGCAGCTCAGATGAGCCCGTCAGCCCCCCTCGGGTGGCTGCTGACGGAGCAGCCAGCAGTGCTCGCTCCGTCAGCCCCCCGAGGGTGGCTGCTGGCGGTGCTGGCGAGCCTCCTCCTCCCAAAAAAAGGAGGGGGCGCCCTCCTGGCTCGATTCGGCCATCCGCCCTCGCCCGGGCCTCGGCGAAGGCGGCGGCGGAGCCTGGGCCTAAGCCCAAAGCGAAGGCGGGCCCGAAGGCCCGCGGCGAGAAGGGCCGATTCGTCAGCGAGAAGGGGCGAGCGGGCGAGAAGGCCCGCGGCGAGAAGGGCCGAGAGCAACAGTGCGACTCGGCGGAAACGGAGCTGGCGCTGAGCGTCGTCAGCCATCCGCCCTCGTCCGGGCCTCGGCTGTGAGGAGGGGGGCAACGGGGGTGAAGCAGCGTGTAAACATCGGGAGGGGAACGACGAGGGAGGAGGAGGAAGATGAGGAGGAGGAGGGGAGTGGAGTGAAGTGGGGTGGAGCCCGTTGCAGATGCAAGTCGTCGTCGTCGTCGCCGCCGTTGCCGCCGCCGCCGGTGACGACGACGACGACGACGTCGACGACGTCGGCTGCGATTCGAGGTTTGATTTCCAGCACGGCCTCAACCTGATCAGAGCCGTGCCAGCTGCCAGGTCCTCCATTGCGCCTGGCGTTTGGTCCAAGGTCGTGATGTCCAAACAACTGCGCGTTGCTCAACGAGCCGTGGGGCCGCATGGTCTGGCGGCCACTTCCCTCACGGCTGCTTCTTTCCGGGATGGCCTCCATCGTGATTCAGTGAAGGCTACGGAGATCAGATTGGCAGCCAATATTTGTCTTGCGTCTCGGAGTGCATTTGAAGCTGCAATTCGCGTTGTTAGGCAATTGCTTGAAGATGGGACCCTTGAGTATATTATGCGTTTTGATCACTTGATGTTCGACGAGAGCCCGCTCCGACTTAAGGTTCCACCCTCATCCCTTACCAACTTTTCTCTTCTACCCCCCTTTCCAATTGATCCCTGAGCCTGAGCCCCCTCCAGCTCCCCTCAGACGACCATAACATCACTAGGACGACGGAGACGACGACGGCAAAGGCGACGGCGACGGCGACGGCGACGGCCGCGGCGACGACGACGATGAATGCACCGTCGACGACCCTTCCCCAGGTTGAGGCAGGCAAGCTGGTTGGTTTGAGCAAGATATTCCAGACAGAGTTTTCGTCGACTTGTATAGTGAAGCATGTGCGAACTGGTAAGATCTCATGCTTGCATTTCGACAACCCCTGTTGGCTCCAGCATGTTGATAGGACCACGGGTGAGGCTATCGTGCAGGCCTTGGATGAGCAAGTCGAGGCCGGAGGCTTCCTGCAGAAGATGCTTGGCAACAAGCGCCGCGCCCGGCTGATCACGTCAGACGACGCAGGATCCAACGACAGAGCGCACCGTTTTTATCAGATTCATTGTGGCTTAGCCGGGCGCATTCCGTGCTCGGTGCACAAGCTTCAGGCCCTGGGCCCCAGGACTGGGGTTTTGGTGGATTCTTCCGTTACTGGCATCCTGAACTCGATGCTGGCACTCGGGCAGGTCGCGCCATTCAATTTTAAATGTGCCAACCCTTCCCATCGGATGTCGTCTTGGTCATCGTCGTGGTCGTGGTCCTGGTCGTCGCCGTCTTCGTCGTCGTCGTCGATTTTCCTGCCCTCCTCGACCTCCACCGCCTCTCGCTCTCCCTCTGGCCCTCTGGAGTGTCCTCCCCGCTCTCCGAGCGAGGCTCGGCTCGAAGCTTGCGGCCACGGTTGCGCGCCAGGGCCGAGGGGCAGGGGCGCGGCCGTAGGCAGCCATGCCGAACATCTTGGGACCACCCGCAGAGGAGCATCCCAGGTAGTGGAGACGGGGGGCCCCAGGCTCTCAAGGCTCAAGGCAAGGCCGTCGCCCAGCCCCTGAATTTCAGGGGCTGGGCGACGGCCTTGCCTTGAGAGCCTGGGGCCCCTCGTTTCCATTACCTGGCCATTGGTTTCTCATGTCAGAAGAAGACCCCGAGACATTTTGGTGGCACCAGGGGCCGCCGCCGCCCATGCCTATCGGGAGCTCCCTGAGTGACGTGTTCCCGCTTATGTGGGGCAACGTGACATACTTGTTCATGTTTTATTTGCGTCCTCAGGATCCCTTCCGCCTTACGTACTCGGTAACCCCCCCTTTACCTCCTCCATCCTGGACTCCACCCCTTCCCGCCCCCTTGTCACCGTCAGTGCTTCTCGCCTCTCCGCTTAGGAGCTGACCCTCGTCATGTACTCCAAGGGTGGCTGGTTGGGAAATATGGCGAAGTATGCGCGGGCAGACGTCATGCGGTGCCCTGGGCCCTGGGTTCCTGCTCGGGCTCCAGGTCATGGTCCTGGTCTGACTCCTGTCCTCTCCGCCCCATGGGCCCACGGGGTCTGAGTCTCGGATTCTGGGTCACAGGGGGCCCCCATCGCAGGTACGGCCACTACTGGGTGCCCCCGCTGAGCTATTGGTGAGCCCAGCGAGCGGCGCAGCGAGGGGCCGGCGGCTAGCTGCAGTTGGGGCCTCGCCGAGTAGTAACAGCGGAGCGCAGTGAGTGAGTATTGAGACATTCGCCCTCGTTTAAGAAATGTTTTCCACGTCGAACTTTTTGTTTGCTCAGCTGCTGACTGTGCTGACAAGGGCCCATCTCGGTTGTTGCAAGGCGGCTCCTGGCCCTTAGGCCCTTTGGGCTCCGTCGTGTAGCGACTGCGCTAGGCTTTTGAAACTTTTGCGAGCCGCCTATGCGTTCCCACGCAGCTTGATGTATTGTCTTCCTCACGGGTCTCGGTCGTGCTGTTTGCCCTGGGACAAATTCAGGATTGCCCCTCACGGTCCCCTCATACGTCGGGGGGGACGTGCCCTGGATCCCGGAGTCGTCGTGGCTCCGTAGGGCCCTAAGGCTCTAAGGTGCCGCCCTGTCGCCTCGAGGCCCAGCCTTTAGGCTTTAGGCTTTAGGCATGCTGGCCGCTCCAGAGTCATTTGGCATTCAATTCGTTGCTTCGCCGCTTCGCCCAGTGATGATCTTACATGGCTGCGTTACATAGTGCATCCAGCTCTCCCCAGAGACATCGGTTGGAGCTTTTGGTCATTGTCTGTCTGTCTGTCGTATTGGGCATTGGGTCAAGGCTTCAAGTAAATCGATGTGTTTGCTCTCGCAGAGGGCCCCTCTCGGACTCCCGGAGAACCTTTGGGCCTCTGGGGGTCGGGCTGCAGGGCGTCTGCGAGGTCTCTTGGGCCATCTTGAGGCAGCTTTTAAGCCTTAAGCCTTGGGCTTGGGCCCCGTCCAGAGTCCAGAGTCGTCCTTGCCAGGCCATTACCCCAATTAGTCTAATAGTGAGTTCTGATATTTGTCGCAGGTACCTCGATCAGCCGCCGGCCCTCCTCCCGCCCCAGTAGTCTAGCACCCCGCCCACCAGCCTCCACCCACCCGTGGAGGGCTTCTCGGATCGTAGAGTTTTAGAATTCTTGAAGCCATTTTGGGCCGTCTTGGGAGCATCTAAGTCTAAGTTGTTGGGCCCATCATTTGCCATTTGAATTTGAAGCATTGGGTCTTGGAGTCAGAGTCTTGGACTCCTAGGTCCTAGGAGGCCATCGTGGGCCATCTAGGCCCAAGTAACAAGTAGAGTCTGTAGAGTAGAGCGCCGCCCATGGGTCCCTCGGCCCGCGGCCTTGTCTAGAGATTAGAGACTAGAGGCCGCCTAGGGGCCCGGGGCCCAGAGACCCAATGATCCAATCGTCCATGGAGTCCATAGGGCGCACTGTCCATATGCCATAGGGCCCACTCCCCTGGGGCCCAAGGCCCTTGGCCCGCAAGCGCCGAGAGGCCCGAGAGGCCCACCCATGGTCCATAGAGTCTAAGAGCAGGGCCTAAGTGTCCCGCCATCGGGGCGCCCTGCCCGCACTTTTGTATCATGTCTTAGGTTTTTTCAATGCCCACGCAAGATCTTGCTCCCTGCCAGCGCCGCAGGTCGGGTGGAGGCAGCGGTTCAAGAGGGCCATCGACGAATTCGCGTCCGAGAATTTGGTGATCGACTACGGGCCGCCGCCAGCGCCCGGGACCGAGGCGGCCCATTTTAGGGACGCGGCGTTGTCACAATACGTTTCTTGCCCGAGACATTTCCAGAGTGACGGTGATACTCGTGTGGGAATTCGTCGTCGTAAGCGTGGGGGTGGCATATTGAGGCATCGGTTCCAGAGGCAAGTCTACGATAAGTTGCTGAATGGCGATTTGTCCATCAGGGGCAAACTCGTCCACCATTGCGGCCCGAATTGCTGCACCAGCCGCGACGAAACAGTCCAGGCCGTTCGTTCCCATTTCGTCGCGAGTTGCTTATCAGGTTTTAAGGTGTTTTCTCGAGGAAAGTGGACTGGGGCGGAGGAAGTATATAAGGCCGTCTTGCTGCTGGAACACACTCACGGCCTTTTCTCTGTGGGATTTAGAGCTTTGCTTGCCGATAAGAAGACGGACGAATCGCCATCGGCAGCAACAGATGTTATCAGCGCGCTTGTCGCCCAGCCCGACGGGGTCGCCGCAGCTCCCACCGATTCCAGTGCGTGGCAGAAGGTCACCAAGAACTGGCTCCAGACAGCAGAGAAATGGATAGACAGCCCCACAGGTTTCACAGACATCGCCGTGCTGGAGAAAGTATCAGAAGGCAGACGGCTTAGTCTCTCCCGAATGTTTCAATTAGCTTCTAGAAGATGGGAATATGGACAGAAGATGAAGGCGAGCTGGGGTGGTTCGAGAGATTTTCAGTGCGCACTTGCCGCTAACAATTGGTTTGCAGAGCCAGCTGTTCAACTATTCTGCGAGTTGTGCACTCCAGGGGGCGCGTGCGACCAGCACTGGAACGCCATCGAGCCCGACAAGCGCACATCCTCAGTGCGGTGTTTGGCTTTCCGCGTGCTCGCCAAGGCCACCACCGCACTATTTGATCTGACGGTGTGGCCACAATCAATATTTCCGTTCAGAATCTTCAAACTACTTGATCCTTCCCTCAATGACGCTGGCATTATTCGGATGGCGAAAGGATTCTTGAAGCGCCCGTGCATCCTGGACGACGTGAGTAAAGAGTACCTGGAGAAGTACAAAGGGAAATCAATAATTTCGCCAGAGGCCAGATGTGAGCTCAGGGCAAGAGCCGCTATCATGGAACTATCTATTGCCAGGATTGAATCGCGATGGAGCGAGGTTCGGAGATTGAACAAGCTGCTGGGCCTCCAGACCTCATCTGCCGAACTGGAGTACGTCTCAGCCAAGTTCGTCAATCGGTGGCTAAAGTTCGCAGTGCAATCAAAGGGCAAGTCCGCACTCGAGACTCTTGGCAACATCATTCAGGCAGAGATCGAGGAGACCAAGCTCGGAGAGGATCCCAACCGGCAGAAACAACAGAAGCGCCTGCAGCGCCGATACTCTGGTTGGAACGCCTACGTCCACATGAAAATCAAGACGGCCAGAGATGCAGGTGATGATTTGTTCGTGAAGTATGGGCCTGACCAGATGAAGCTCTGGAATGAACGTGCGGCTACTTGGTCAACCGAGTGGAAGGCAGCGACCGCTGAGGAGAGGAAGGTCTACCAGAAAGCAGCTCAGGTAGCTACCCGCCGTCGGGAGTTGGGCTTGCCGCCGTGGAGGCTCAGGAGTCCCGGTGAAGCCCATGTATTGGAGACCGACGCAGGAGTCCAACGTGCGATTAGAGAAGCTGAAGTTCTTGCAGTTGAAGATGGTGACGGTTGCCGACTCATCGGCTGCTGGTTTCATTCGATCTCCCTCCCGACTTCCGATCGGATATGATGATCTTTTAATCAAGTCTGAACTCGTTGAATTGAGTTGCTCGGTGGCCTTCGCGAGCCAATCGGATTTGTTACAGGCTCCTCCACCCTACGAATCATGACACCCAACCTCCCTACTCACTATGCTCACGGCTACCTCCGATCTTTCCTTGAGCGCGATCTGTTTTTTGAAAGGCGCCGAGCTAGGATCGTTGCCTACGCTCGCTCCCAGGCCAAGATATTACGCGCTGGGTCGACTTTCCCGACGAGATGCTGGAGTCTGTTGAAGGGGTTGATACAACTCCGTCGTATCTCAGAGGCCTCAGCGAGAACATGAAAGTACTGACGAGTGCTGCGATCATGAGGACGGGGCAGAGAGAGCAGGAGGATTTGGACAAGTGCCCCGTTCTGTCCTAGCTGTCTCGTGTTGTTTCTCCTTTCGCATTTACCAGTTGCGTCTGGGGGTTCTGAAGTATTAGATATCTCAGCCCGCCCCGAAGCCACCTCCCCATGAATCAGTGTGGTTGTTTTTTTTTTTTGTTGGGGGGGAGGGTAACATCATGGATCGATTTTCGCCCAGACTCCCAATCAGTAGCATTTCGCATGTAGAATCAACAACTTTGATGTGCAATGATGTGCGGCCCCGGCCACAGCATCTAGGGTGGCCCAGCGTTTATTGTAGCAGCGGGCCCCAACTCTACCCTAGCCCCTAGCAGCTAGCAGCTATAGCATAATCCCTGGCCCCGTCCCGTCCTTCGGCCCTGTCCTGTAGGTACGAGGAGGACGTCAAGAACCTCACCAGGGAATCCAATAATGCTGGAGCTATTGTGCCGACGGTGCATCCTTCGATTGTTGAACCATTGGGCCCCCCAGGGCACCGATTGAAACATATTTCACAAATGGAGGTCCGCAGTGTTGACCCAATTCCTCTGGCCGACGCTACCATCTTGGCATCTTGTTTGAAGACGCCCCACCTTCTGTTTAAAGGTAACGACAAGGCCGAGGCTGCACCGAGCCTTGTACAGTCGCATGAGGCCTCCGATCATGCTCGTGACATCTGGGCGAAGCGGCACCGCCTTATTGAACATGACTCTTGCAAAGCTTTGGGTACTGTGCCTGCAACCCGCACACTTTGCAATATACTTGGCGAATGCGTGTGCAAGCCCAGTCCGGGCGACACTCCGAGCAGGGCGCACGCCAGTTTGAAGATCTCTGAGAAATTGCGAGATGTTGTTTTCAGCCGGAGCCCGTACTCCAAGGAGGAGATACATCATGCATGCGTGCTACATCCGCCGACCCGAACAGCTCCTCCTGCACCTGAGGACCTCAGGGCCCGATGGGGCTCTCTCGTGCCAACATGATTGTTGCTATCGGCACTCCTGCTAGCCGCCCCCGCCCCAAGCAACCAAATCTAACGTTTCCGACCGCGTGGGGGGGATCCGTTTCCCCAGCCCATGCCTCGGGCCGGGGACCAGTGGCCCGACATTGGACGAATCACCCAGGGCAATGCGAACGTGTCAGTGTCAGCCAGCCTGCCAGCTAGGGACAGGGACGAGCCTCAAATCTTCAAATTTCGGCCCCGCCGAGGGGCCAGTCGGATGGCCTCAGTTGTCCAAGCAGGTTTTCAAGTAATT